>PVKM010000889.1:0-90579 GCA_004027735.1 Carollia perspicillata | reverse complement strand
CTTACCTCCTGTCCACTTTTCCTTTCTTTAATGAACAAATGTTTACTGTGCAGCTCACCTGGTATCAAGCCCTGAGTTAGGTGGTGGGTGTTCAATGTTAAACAAAGTAGACATTAATTGTCTGATCCAATGGAGCATCCAGTCTAGTGACAAAGACAGATGTTAAACAAATACTAAAATAAAGATGTAATTCCAAACTATCTTGCATGAGTTTGCTTCCTAGTCAGGGCATGTACCTAGGTTTTAGGTTCCATCCCTGGTAGGGGCATGCATACAGGAAGCAATCAATTGATGTTTCTCTCACATCTATGTTTCTTTTTCCTTTCCTGCTCTTTCCTCCTTCTCTCTCAAATCAATAAACAAAAAGGGGGAAACATTCCCCTTTCTCTCTCAAATCAAATCAATCCTCATGAGAGGATTTTAAAAAATGAAACTTGCATGATGAATGTTAGTTAAATTTATTGTGGCAATAATTTCACAATCAAATCATCATGTTGTACATAATAAAATTACACAGTTATGTATGACAATAATTTCTCACCAAAGCTGAAAAAAATACTTGCTGTTAACTTTCTGAGGCCTAGGGAATTCTATGCCTAATTTTTGTTCTATAAAGATCTTTAATTATAACAACTGAATTGAAATATATATTAAAATGTCGGAATTTTTTAAAATGGGGGAAAGTAACTATTCATACAATCACAGTTGCTGACCTCTGGGGCCTGAGTCAGCAGGGAACCCAGCAAGCCCAATGCTCAAGAACTGTTACTTTGAGTTGGTGATCACAGGCTGTTGTGGCAGGCTGCTTCACAAAGTAGCTACAAAAATATTCAATTTGGCCTTTCCTACAGGCAAGAGGCATAATATATTTATTATGTATAAAAAAATTTCACTTAAGATTGTGCCATAATATATTAAGTTAAAACATTACCATGTAAAATGAAGTAAACTATATGATCTCAACTCTAAAATGTGTATCTTTCCGTATTCTCTTATACCTCCACCTTCAGCCTACCTTTTCCCTTTTTATCGCCAGCAAATTATCTCAAAATCCTCCCAGACACAGATAAAACATTACTTGTTCTTTGAAGTTTCTTTTCACTTTTTTAAATGAAGTTTTTCTCATATTTGGACTTTAATGGCACTCTAGAAGATAATATACAAATATGATATTAGTGATTTTCATGTGGAGGGACTACGGGTCATTTATACTTTCCTGTTTATACTTGTGTATATTTTATAATTATTTACATAAAACATGGATTAATTTTGTAGTAAGAGAAGAAATAATATAATTTCCTTAGAAAATTAAAAGGAAACCATGCTGATCTGGGCTTCAGACAGGGGCTTGCTTTATTTATGTATTTATTTATTTTGCTATGTATAATTTTATTTTATTTCTTAATAGTTCATTTTTATTGTATTTTGCCATTACCATTTATCCCCACATACCCTCTTCCACCTCCATCCACCCTCACCCCCTCACAATCACCAAACTTTCATTCATGTCAATGAGTTCTTTCTCTTTTTTCCTCAATCCCTTAACCCTCTCCAAACCACTCTCGGAGCTATCATCCTGCTCTCTATCTATGAGTCTATCTCTATTTTGGTTGTTAGTTTACTTTGTTCATTAGATTCTACATATGAGTGAAATCACATGGTATTTGTCTTTCTCTGACTGGCTTATTTCACTTAGCATAATGTTCTCCAGGTCCATCCACATTGTGGGAAAGGGCAAAATTTTATTTTTTATGTCCAAGTAGTATTCTATTGTGTAAATGTACCATAGCTGTTTTATCTACTCATCTATTGATGGACACTTGGGCTGCTTCCAAATCTTAGCTATTGTAAATAACACAGCAATAAACATAAAGGTGCTTTATTTTTTTTTAGCATGATGATGTATGGCCATCTATATTTAAGTTAACACAAAAAAATGGCAGAGTCAGGAACTACTGTAGTGCGTTTCTTAAAGAATGAGGCAGCCCTGGACTATCACATTTCAAAATACATGAAACTGAAATAACATATAGTCTCCTCCTCATCACCTATCTCTCTTCCAATATGTCTTACCCTAGTTTTCACTGTTTCTCTAATTACACAACCACCTGTCAAAGTCATCCTTGACTAGCCTGTCTCACTTACTACCATGTTCATTGAGTACCAAATCTCAATTTTTCCTCAGAAATATTCCTCAGACCATCTCCATCTTACTGTCATAATTTAGGTACTCATTTCCTTTTACCTGTGTATTGCCCACAGCCTCCTGCAGGTTTCTGTAGTCTAGCCTCATCCTTTTCCAAATTATCTTCTTATTGCCCCACCTTTCATTTTTGTTTTTTAAATTTTCAAAAGTCCAATCATGCTAGTGCAATATCTCCATTTTTTATGTCTGCTGACACTTTAAGGCTCACCCCACCATCTTCTCTTTCTCCCCCACATGTGGGCAAGCTTATAAGAAAGCTTGGGTTGCCTTGGCTGGTGTGGGTCAGTGCACTGAGCACTGGCCTGTGAACAAAAGGGATGCTGGTTCAATTTCCAGTCAGGGCAAATGCCTGGGCTGTGGGCTAGGTCTCCAGTAGGGGACCACAAAAGGCAACCACACACTGATGTTTCTCTCCCTCTCTTTCTCCCTCCCTTTCCCTCTCTCTAAAAATAAATAAATTCACAAAGAAAGTTTAAAAAAAGAGGTGTTCCCACCTTTGGTACTTGTGGTAGAGTCAAACCACACAAGCTCCTTCCCATGCATGGGACCTTCATCATGGCCCCACCCCCTAACTACCATAAGACCCTAAGCCGGTTTTCCTTTTCTGGTCCCTCATGCCATTTTAGTCCATGCTTAGGAGGAACCCTGCTCTGCCCAGAAAGCCTCATTATCTGAGTGATCCATCTTTTCATAGCCTCTTGAGGGGCGTGTGTGTGTGCATGTGTGTGTATGTGTTCATTGATCTTCACATCCTAATCAGTTTTGAGGTGGAGGCCCATCCTTTATCTTCTGAAAGGTGGCCACAACAGTATCCCCCTAATGTTTAGTCCCTTCTTTCCCTTATAGTTCAAAGCTCTTAGCATGTCTTACAGGGCTCTTCACTACCTCTCTCCATCCCATCTTTCTAGCTTCTTCTCCCAATCTCCTCCTCCCCACACAAACTTATCTTCTATCCCTGCTTATCTAGTCCCAGAATATTCCATGGCCTGCTGTGATTTCTGATTGTCTGTCTGCTTTACCCTTTTCATGGGATGGTGTTCCACTTCCCCCTTTTCCCCCAACTCCCAAGCCACCTTCGTTCTGCATGATGCCTACAAAATGTTTTCCCTATTTCCTCAGACCAAGTAAAACATGATGTTTTCTTAAAGTATCCAGTAACTCCTATAGACAGAAATTGTCTCTTCTTTTCCTGGTGTGTGATGGCACTTAAATCACTGTTCTTGGCTGCTTATATGTATCTCCCTCCATGCAAGACTATGAACTTCTTGGTGGTAAGTCATTTTTACTTCATCTGATATGTTTTGTTTCTGCCACACCCATAGAATATCAGTACTAAGTAATATTAATTGAGCAATTTTTAAAAAATTAAGTGGAAATGTTGTTAAGAATGAAAGAGTATTGGTAATGAAAATATTTGAGCTCTCTGAGACAGAACAAGAACTAGAATTTCCCTATATTTGTCTCTAGTGTTATATGCAAATGAATGTTAAAAAATTGTTGGGTGGCTAAATAAAATATATGTAAAATAGTTAAAATCTAGACACTAAAAGCCTTTATTTTGAATAGTCATGAGGATGTACAGTACAGCATAAGAAATATAGTAAGTATCCTTCTTACTGGACGATATGATAGTGTACATGGAAAATCCTATAGACTCTACACAAAAACTGCTCAAACTCATAAATGAATTTGGCAAAACAGCAGGATACAAAGTCAATATCCAGAAATCAAAGGCATTTTTTTATACCAACAATGAAACAGCAGAAGCAGAAATCAAGAAAAGAATCCCATTCGATATAGCAAAAAGAAAAATAAAATACCTAGGAATAAACCTAATCAAGAAGATAAAAGACCTCTATGCAGAAAACTACACAACACTGAAGAATGAAATCAAGGAAGACACAAACGAATGGAAATACATACCACATTCATGGATTGGAAGAATTAACATCATCAAAATGTCCATATTACCTAAAGCAATATATAGATTCAATGCAATACCTATCAAAGTACCAATGGCATATTTCACAGACATAGAACAAACACTTCAAAAGTTTATATGGAACCATAAACAACCTCGAATAGCAGATGCAATTTTGAGAAAGAAGAACAAAGTAGGAGGAATCACAATACCTGATACCAAACTGTATTACAAAGCCACTGTAATCAAAACAGTCTGGTACTGGCATAAAAACAGGCACATAGACCAATGGAACAAAACAGAGAGCCCAGAAATAAACCCAAGTCACTACAGTCAGTTAATATTCGACAAAGGGGGCAACACCATAAAATGGAGTAAAAATAGTCTCTTCAACAAATGGTGTTGGGAGAACTGGACAGCTACATGCAAAAAAATGAAACTCAAGCACCAACTTAAACCATACACAAAAATAAATTCAAGATGAATAAAAGACTTAAATATAAGCCGTGACACCATTAAAATCCTAGAGGAGAACATAGGCAGGAAAATCTCAGATATCTCATGCAGGAACATTTTTTTCTGACATGTCTCCCAGAGCAAGGGATATAAAGGAAAGAATAAACAAACGGGATCTCATTAAAATAAAAAGTTTCTGCACAGCTAAAGAAAACAGCATTAAAATAAAAAGAGAACCAACTATATGGGAAAACATATTTGCCAATAATACCTCAGACAAGGGTTTAATCTCCAAAATATACAAAGAACTTACACGACTCCACTCCAAGAAGGTAAGCAACCCAATTAAAAAATGGACAAAGGACTTGGACAGACATTTCTCCAAGAAGGACATACGGAGGATTCAGAGACACATGAAAAGATGCTCAATATCGTTAGCCATCAGAGAAATGCAAATGAAAACCACAATGAGATACCACTTGACACTGGTAAGAATGGCCATCATAAACAAAGCAACAAACAACGAGTGTTGGAGAGGTTGTGGAGAAAAGGGGACCCTAGTTCACTGTTGGTGGGATTGCAGACTGGTACAACCACTATGGAAAACAGTATGGAATTTTCTCAGAAAACTAAAAATGGAACTGCCTTTTGACCCAGCAAGTCCACTGCTAGGATTATATCCCAAGAACCCTGAAACAACATTGCAAAAGAACCCATGCACTCCAATGTTCATAGCAGCACAATTTACAATAGCCAAGTGTTGGAAGCAACCTAGGTGCCCATCAGTCAATGAATGGATCAAAAAACTATGGTACATTGACACAATGGAATTCTATGTGGCAGAAAGAAAGAAGGAGCCCCTACCCTATGCAACAGCATGGATGGAACTGGAAAGCATTGTGGTAAGTGAAATAAGCCAGGCGGTAAAAGACAAATACCATATGATCTCACCTTTAACAGGAACCTAAGCAACAAAACAAACAAGCAAGCAAAATATAACCAAAGACATTGAAATAGAAAACGGGATGACAGTAACCAGAGGGGAGAGGGGAGGGAATTTCAGGGGAAAAAGGAAAGGTATTACAGGAACAAGTATAAAGGACACATGGACAAAAACTAAGGTGGGTGGAAATGGGAGGGAGGTGGGGAGCACTGGGGGGGTGGAGTAGGATGGGAGTAAAAGACAGAAAACTGTACTTGAATAACAATTTTAAAAAATAAATAATTTTTTAGAAGTGCATAATTCATGGCAAAACATATGTGAATACACACACACCTCTACATATGTATGCATTACTAAACACACACACACACAGTCTCTCTGGGACTTTCTGATTATTTCCTAAAGGTAAATTTCTAGAGATATAAATTTTGTGTCTGATCATAAGTATATTTTAAAAGATGTTGATGTTAACTGCAAAAGTACCTTTCAGAAGATTTATAGACATCAATTTATAGACATAATTTTAAAAATATACTAACCGACTCTGGTGATAAAAAAAAAAAGAAAGAAACTCCAGAACATATGGATGCTCAGGCTGCAAACCTGTGATTTAGTATAGGGGAATTTGAGGGGTCCTTCCTAAAACCTGGCCTTGAAATCAGGTCCCCACGTAAGAAATAGCTGTTTGAACCAATTCATAGAATAATTTGGGGATAGCTAATTATAAATTCACTTACATAAAAATCTATGACTCTCTTTATACCTATTGGTTAGGAAATTACTGGCTAAAGGTAAGTCCCAACAAAAAAGACATGGACAATTCCCCCACACTTAAAAAACTCAAGGTTGTTGTCATTTAATCCTAACAAAAAAGGACAGAAATAAGTGAAATATGTCAGTCTAACTATATGTTTCCAGGATCAAGAAATATAGATGGTGTTGGCAGAAAATTCCAGTCATTTGCCTAATTTTTCAAATACAGTAAATAGTTTGAATCCTTGTTTTTTGATTCTAAAATCTGTTACATAAATTAAGAGAAATATGGAGAATTTAGATATTTTAAAACAAATTTACGTATCATTGGTTATTAATTAATAATATTCCTCAAAATTCCCTGGAAAGACACCAATCAGTAGTTTCTCAATAATCCATCTTTTAGTGTCAAATGAATATAACTGTGATATACACAAATGCATATTACTAAATAAGTTATAGTCTTTTATTTTTTTAATTTCATGATTATTTTTATTTTTAAATTTATTTTTCAGTTACAGTTCACATACAATATTACATTCATTTCAGATGTACAATACAACATAGTGATTAGACATTTATATACCTCATGAAGTGATTATCCCAATAAGTCTAGTACCCATTTGACACCATGTATAACTATTACAATAACATTGACTATATTCTCCATGCTGTATTTTACATCCCCATGACTATTTTTATAACTGGTAATTTGTACTTCTTAATTTCTTTCACCTTTCTAACTCATCTTCCCAAAACCCCTCCTATTTTTGTCACATACTATCTTTGATTTTTTAATAACCACAAAGTGAGGCATACACAAAAAAACTATAACCCCAATTTCACAGATAAAGAAAAATCATTTGCCCTGGATCTTATATGGCATTTGTGATAAAGAGATTTCATGTTTTTTCAACTACAAAATATTTACAGCTATTAGTAAGGCTTTGTTGCAATGACCTCTAAGACTTTTGGTACCATTAAGTAAAGGTTCATATGTTACATTTTCAATAAATGTCTTTTTCTCACATGGCATAATGGACTTGAAATTTGGAAGCCTAAAGTTATGTTCTGACACTTGACTGGTTACATATACTTAATTGACTCCATGTAGCCTCATAGTGACACTGAGCAAGAGGGCTTCACACATAATTTTGCTATAATGTTCACCTGTGTGTGTATGTGGTGGAAGGTAAAGAGGAAAATGAAAACTATCAGAAATGTAATGCAACATGAAATACATACTTGAAATCAGCTTTGGAAATTGTGAAACATGTGATAAGGTTCAATTTATTGTACCATGTTCCAAGAATTGCAAACTCTTCATCACAACAGAAATTGGAAGCAAAGATAAACTGTAATATCATGGAGAAGTCTACCATTACCATGACAAAACAACACACACACACAAAACCCAACAAGCAAACCAAAAACCCTCACAAAGCTCCCTTCTTATTCTTGCTTATTTCTCCTTAAGACCTTATATTTGTCTCTAAAACTGTTTATTTACTTGAGAACATCTTGTTCCCATTTATGTGAACTAATTAAAATGCCAACCTTGGATTAATCTGCCTTCTTTATTCCCACATCCAGGAGGACTAGAGAGAATCTCACAACCCTACAAACTCATGGTCCACAAATTAACTAGGCCTCAGAATCACCTCTGAATTTTTCTCTTATTTTTGGTTAGTTCCTGAAGCTATTGCCCTCAATATGTTTTCCAATGCTCTCCTCATACTTGCTACTCAGGACCCGATGTCTCTCCTCTCAGAAGACAGACTTGCCTCTATCAATATATGTCCCTTTCTTTATTTTACCTAGGCCCACACTCAGCTCTACTTTCTTGCTAGGCTCAGAGAACCAAATGTCCTTCCTCCTTTTCAAATCCAATCCCTTCAACTGTTTGTCCTTTACCTTATCCCCTCATCCCCTCTTCCATGACCTTGTTTCACCAAATACATTTTATTAACTTGAATCTCTCCAATTCCAATTATTCCCAAATTTTAGCCTATAAACAAGTCTAAAATACATAGTCCTCAATCTGCTATACAGTTTCCCTCTTCTTCACATTTACTAAATTTACTGAAATAAATTTGGCACTTGTCTCCACTTTCAGTCCAACCTACCTCTCATTAACTTCTCAAATTGCTGTGATCTTTTACCCCAGAACTCTGCTGTATCTACTCTAATGAATCCCGATTGTCAAATACAATAGGATGAGGTCAGTCTTTATATTATTCCACCCGTTTACTACATTTGAAGTTGTATTTAACTCTTCTTTCTTAAGATTTCTTCCTCCCCTGAACTTTGTGCCTCTATAATACTCTATGATCTCTACTGTGGATGGCATCTGTCGTTTCTTTCTGCCCAGTACACCTTTCTTCCTTTTTCTGATAAGATGACACCCCTTTTTTTGTGATTGTGGTGGAACTGCTAATCATAGCACCTGGCCACAGTGATTGGTACAGAGATGAACATGTGACTTATACCTAGCCAATCAGAGTCTTCCTCCAGGATTATTTTGCATTTGGAGTTATGAAGGAAAAGCTCTCTTCTTTCTAGTTTTGGAGCTAAAAGAATATGAGCCTGAAGCTTCTGAAACCACGGCTTTAGCCTCAAAGGCTCATCTATCCTAAGAGAAAAGAAAATATTATATTAATGTATTGTCTGAGGAAAGAAAGACTTGACAGTGTTCAAATTCCTACTTTTATTCACAACCAAGGCCAGCTCTGACCCTGACTATCCTGATATGATTATGTGATCAATTAGATTAAATTGTATTTTGTTTAAGCCAAATTCTTATTTGTTATTTTCTCTAGTTGCCCATCTACTACAGCCTTTTATCCTCTTCCCATTTTACTCATTTCATTGTTTATAAACTCTTTTGGATTTCAACCAAGCTCATGCTCTCAAATTTTAACCACGTACAGTACTGGTGACTGCCAAATCTATATCACCAGACCAGATCTCCCCTAGTCCTATGTTTCATGTTCAAGTAGCAACTTGACACTAAATAACTTCACCTTGATTACTCACTATAGAGTAACTATCAACCACTTGTCCTCAGGTCAGTATCAAGACAGAGTTATCTTTGTGGAATAATTATTAACAACATTCTTTCTCATTCTCAAAAGTATTCTGGTTTGAATAATAAAATACATGATCTTCCTACCTCAAAATCAATGTTTTCTACATTGAAGCCATTATCATTCTTCCTATACTTCAGTCAGACAAGCTAGAAGCTGAGTCATCTTGAATCTTCCCCCAAAATATGGCCTCCATGTTACAACAATCTTCAACCTGTGAACATTTCTCCAATCTCTCATCTCCTCTCCTTCTCTACTGCCATTGTCTTGGACTCTAATCACCTCTGAAGTACAGCAATATCTTCCTAACTTCCAAGCTTGTCCTTCTCAAATGCATCACATACATAGCCATCAGGGTGTTAAATATTGGCCCAAATTCTTCACCCCTCTCTGTAACTATGCCCTTTGATGTGACTTTGAATTTCCATCTACTAGAGATAGAATATACTTCCCTGCCCTTTGACTTTGGGGATATCCATGTGGCTAGCTTTAACCAAATGGATGTTAAAGATATAACTCAAGCTGAGGGTTAAGATGTACTTGTATGGTCAAACTTGGGCTCCTGCCCTTGCCAGTAAAAGAATATTCCTTGGCTAGCCCATAGGTCCAGGAATAATGAGAGCTGGGTTAGCAAGAACGATACCCAATCTATAATTAAGAGCCAAGCCAAGACAAGCCTAGCCTAGAACAGTTAATCCCAACTAACTTCTTATAATAATTCATATAAATAAATCAAACCAGTATATACTCTGTGTATCTTCTACTGGTTCTGTTTTTTGAGAGAACCCTAATATATCCTATAAATGCTATCTCCTAAATAGCTTTAAAATTTCTCCCTTTCTCTTTATTTCCAAAAGCTCTAAGGCTGGGAGTTCATATTTATTTTGACATATAAACATATATTTAGTAAGAAGTTAAGAGAACTGGGACTCTTAGTCAAATGCCATTTTTGTTTGGTATGTATTAATGCACCAAACTTTAAAATTTTTGATTAGTCACAACAATTTTTATTTTGTTTTATGGATTCATAAGTTGTTGTTATCCTTTGAAAATCTTTCTACCCTGTCATATCAGGTGAATTTCTACCTATTCCAATTTTTTCCATGGTTATTGTTCTACTGTGGATCATTGCCTTAGAGTCAATGTTAGTAATTTCTATAAAAATGAAATTAGTATCACATGTTGGATAGATACTATCCATATGTGTTCAAGTGATTAAACAATTCAAAAACTTTGATACACCTGAAAATTAACACATAAAACCAAAATATGTTTTAAACATCTTTATATTTTCATAGCCTATATAGCTTTCACAAAATGTACTTAATTTGGTCAAAAGTTAACATTCAGTACAGTTTAAATTACCAACTTTTGTAATAAAACTATTTTTTAGAAAACCATTATATATGACAACCAACTGAATACACATCAGATATTAAAGGTACAGGAACAAGTATTAAGGACACATGGACAAAAACTAAGGGGGGTGGAAATGGGAGGGAGGTGGGGAGCACTGGAGGGGTGGAGTGGGATGGGAGTAAAAGACAGAGAACTGTACTTGAGCAACAATCAAAGTAAATTTTTTTAAAAAAAGATATTAAAGGTAATTTCTTTTGCTTTAAGATTTTTATTTATTTTTTATTTATTTTAATATCATTTGTTGAATTTTTAAAAAGATTTTATTTATTTATTTTTAGAGAGAGGGGAAGGGAGGGAGAAAGAGAGAGAGAAACATCAATGTGTGGTTGCCTCTCATGTGGTCCTCAATGGGGACCTGGCTCGCAACCCAGCCATGTGCCCTGACTGGGAATCAAACTGGCGACCCTTTGGTTCACAGCCTGTGCTCAATCCACTGAGCTACACCAGTCAGGGCTATTTATTTGTTTTTAGAGAGAGGGGAAGGTAGGGAGAGAAACATTGATGTGCAAGAGATACATTGATCAGTTGCCTCTCATACATCCCCAACTGGGGACCTGTCCCACAACCCAGGCATGTGTCCTGACTGGGAAATGAACCAGCAACCTGTTGGTTTACAGGCCAGCACTCAATTGACTGAGCCACAACAGCCAGGACAAAATGTAATTTTAATCAATAATTAGAGCCACCAAAAAAACAACAACACACTGGTCTGAATTTTGTAGACAGAAAACATTATACGCCTCCTGGTTATAAACAGAATTCTAGATACAGGTTCTGACAACTGAAGGCTTATAACACAGCTTCAGGAGGATAAAAGTAAATGAAGGTTTACTCTGTTTTACATGGTAACTGTTCCTAAAACACAGTAATTCAAATATGTGTTATCAAATGATATTTGAAAATCTTTCTACCTAAAACAGCTCTTCTGAAAATAATTTTGAGCAAATAATTATTCCTTAAAATACATGTACTACTCTTACAAATTTTTATTTGTTAGGTTCCCTTATATGAGAAATAGAGTAGAAAAAGTGCAAACAGAAAGGGTCACACAGCACATAGGTTATCTAAGAACAAGAGGAAGTTCAAAGCCATTAATTGCTATTTCTTTGAGTAGGGAGAGGGATTAAAGGCAAGAGAAAGATACAAATAACTCAATTATTGAGAAAAATGTTTTACGTTTTTTGAAGTTCCAATCTTTTTTATTTTAAAAATTGTTGTTCAAGTACAGTTGTCTCCATTTTCCCCCCACCCCAGCCACCCCCACCTTCCACCCTTGATCCTACCCTGCTTTGGCTTTGTCCATATGTCCTTTATACTTGTTCCTGAAAACCCTTTTCCCCTTTCCCCCTATTATCCTCTTCCCCCTCCCCTCTGGTTACTATCAGTTTGTTCTTAATTTCACTGTCTCTGGTTATATTTGGCTTGCTTGTTTGTTTTGTTGATTAGGTTCCACTTATAGGTGAGATCATATGGTATTTGTCTTTCACAGCCTGGCTTATTTCACTTAGCATAATGTTCTCCTTATCCATCCATGTCACAGGAGCTCCTTCTTTCTTTCTGCTGTGTAGTGTTTCATCATGTAAATGTACCAAAGTTTTTTGATCCATTCATTTACTGATGGGCACTTCCAGCACTTGGCTATTGTAAATTGTGAAGTTCCAATCTTATCAAAATGGCATTGAGAATTTAAAACATGAGTTGAGTGACAACTTCTTAAAAACTCAAAAACGAGGCTGTGAGCATGAGTAATCAATAGTCCCAAATAGGAAAAGATACAAATAACCACTCATAGTTTTCATTTACATATTCCTTTCTAACGATGTGTACTTCAGACCAGCTATAAAATTGATTTCCATGCTTTAAGCATTCAAACTACCTTCTATAAGACAGGATTGATCCAGGGTGGAATTAAAAGTGTGTCACAGTTCACATTTATTTATGATATTAAACAGCACAAAATGAATTACAAACTTAATCCTACATTTCTTTTTAAATGTTGTACCAAGGATCACCCCCGGGTGCAACTGTAGAGGCAAATTTTATACTCTGCACCCCCTTTTATTTTTTTTTCCTCTTTGTAGTTGAGGTATTATTTCTTACACAGAGCCCAACAACTTTCCCTTATTGTTACAATCTTTTTATTTTTTTGGTCTCTTTCATGTTCTACCACCTAACCACAATCAAAATGTTACTGTTCTGCTCATGCCTTGCAAGGTCTGAGAAATTAGGGTGATTAAAGCTGAACTGTTAATGGCATGACAGGTTACTCTTTCCAGATTTATCAACAAGGAAAGCTTTGGGCAGCAAGTAACAGCAATATCAGCAACATCAACACTAATAAACAAACTACTGTAACAACATCAGGTTGGTTTGGTGCCTCACCCAAGTCACCAAAGATCTAGCTTCTTCCTATGTTAAGTTTGACCATATTCAGCATATGGGATTTGGTCCATTGGCTGGTTGCTTCATGACTGAAAGATGGTTTTTCCAGCTGCAAACATCACATCACAATAACAAGAAAACATTCAAAGACCGAATGTAATAAAAATGAAGCCAAAATAGGTCTTTCTCCTCATGTACTTTGTTCTTTTTATCAGAAAATACAGACTTTCCTTGAAGCCCCAGAAGAATTTCATATATATATAATTGACAAGGGAGAATAGAAAAGTGAGTCTCAGGCCTTTTCAGCCTCCTGGGTGGAGGTTAGCCAGAGAACAATGGGATTGGAAATGGGTTCTGGGGAGTAAATGTACCTGCCATACCAGATAAACATGCTTGGAATTGAACAGAGGCCTTAAGGGTTTACATAAGAAAAAAGAACAACAACAAATTGAGGTTGTGATTGCAGATCTCTCTCTCTCTCCAATTCAGCTTGAGCATTTTGGATGGGTAGGGGCTGTCTTGTTCATGTTTTTATGTCCACTTTTGAAATGTAATAAATATTTATGGAATAAATAAATGCAAAACATGAAAATCTCTTTAATTCCATAGGTATTCACTTTACACTTCCCAACTCTGACATACCTGCCTGTCACAAATATTTTTAAACTGACAGGGAAAGTATCAAGATTCCTGTGTGAACTAAAGAAGAGGGCAGACATTTCTAAAATATTACCAAAATAAGAAACAATAAACCTGGGAATCAGCATTTAGTCAACTAGATATATAAAACTAATGGAGAGAATTGACTTCAGTGATGCTTTTGGACTCTAAAATTCCAGAAGAATAACTAGTATTTCTAGTAAACAAAAGCACATTATACCTCTTGTTGTTGTCAACCTTGACTACTTTGTCATACGAGTTTCCCTGTCACTTTTGTACCTTACATTGCTTATAACATTGGGAGAAATTATTCAGAATTTAAATTAAATAAGTACTAGAAAATAAGGAAAAAATCCTGACAATTTTGAAACTTCCTGGAATAGGACATACCCCATTAAATTATTTTCTCAGTTGAAAAAAATGAAACTATGGAAAAAAGAGATTTGGAACTCTGGGCATTTGGACTTGAACTGACTGGGTCATTTGGTATTTTGGTCTAGTTTGAAAATCTATAAAAATATCAGGAAAATAAATGGGAAATGGAACAGGAACAAAAAATTCTAATTAACGTATTAACAGATAATGAAATAGTTCATCTTATTTAATCTCACAACAATCTTTGGAGGTAGCTATTATTATCCTCACTTACAGAGGAAAACTGAATAAATAATAATTTAGTAACTTGACCAACATTAGAAAGTGGTTAGATCAGAATCTGCACTGAAGTCTGTCTACCAAATCAATGTCTACCAAACTTTCTACCATTTCTACCACACAGGGAAAGAGTACCATCACATATGCCCAAAATAAGTGTATTCTTCAGAAGTGTTCTATGAAACAAAAAGATACAAAATCCAGTTACAATGCTATCAGTTCCCTGGAAGAAATAATAAATGTTCTGTATGGTGATTACCAGAGGGAAAGGGTGATCAGGGGGAGATAGAGGAGGGTAAAGGGGGAGATAAATGGTGATGGAAGGATACTTGACATGGGGTGGTGAACACACAATATACAGATGATATATTATAGAAATGTACACCTGAAACATATATGATTTTATTAACCAATGTCACTCCAATAAATTCAATCGATTAAAAAGTAAAATAAAATAAAGGTTCTATAATGCAAAAAGCAATTGCAAAGCAAATTTCACAAACTAATCATGAATGAAACTAATGACCAGAGATTCTCAAGAAAAGGGTAAACCCTGTAATAAGACAGCCAGTTTAGCCCAAGGAATTAGGGAGAAAGAAGGGAGAGTAAAACAAAGTAGGGAATGAAGGGGAAAAGGAAGTGAGGAAGAGAGGGATGTGGGACAGAAGAGGGACTCAGGCAATAAAATGATGATGAGGAGACTGGTTGGGTAGAAAAGCAGTCACCACCTAGAAAATTCTAACACACAAAAAGCTTGGCAGAAATGCTTTTATCACAATGTTTGAGATGGAATCCTTTGAAGAATAAAATGACCAATTTTTTATGAACAAAAATGACTCTTCTTTTCTGTATGTCTTCTGAGATCAATCCTAATGGCCCAAACTATCACAGAGGAGCCAAGACTGTAAGGACTCTCCTGGCTGAATGAAGCTGTTATGTTTCTCCTGTATTCAAGTATTAGGTACTGCTGCCATTAACATATGGTAACTGTTCTGGGAATAATCATTTTAGTTCTGTCTATCACCCCTCATGTAGGTTCATGGTTCAGCATTTTACCATTTTTTAAAATTTTTAATATTCCTGAGTTTAATATTGTCCTGTTCATAGTTTCCAGCATTAATACCAATAGTGATCTTATTCTAACCATGATTTATGATGCTTCTGATTTTCTCATTCACTCATTTTCATCCAACTCTTATGGAATTGTAAGTAAATCACACCTAATAACTAAAATAAATAAATAACTCTAAAACTCAAACTGACATATCCTAATAACAGGCTTGTTGATGTGATCTCAGGAGGTACAAATTAACTTACTGTTAGACTAAATGAACATACCACAACAGGATGTAGATGATTATTTTAAGGTCCAAGGTTGAAGATGTACACTAAGTTCATTGAGTGACCACTAACACTGAGCCAGTAACAGTGAAAGCCAGCCTCTTGCCTCTAGTCCCATTGAAGGGTGCCAGGACAGTGCCACCCATATAGTCCCCTCAATCAACACCTCCCTGCTCTCCTAGTCAATCTTTGGAGAATACGCAGAACAGAGAAAGTTTGCCAGTCTTTTAGGAGTGTTCATGAAGAGAGATTATTTCCTACCCTCTTAATACAGAGGAAATTAGCCAGACCTGTGACAGACTTCTAAATGTTAGAACTACATAGGGTGGGGAGAGAGGAGATTTGGTTACAACTTAGCCCTGGGCCACAAAAAACTCATTATTGAACATCAGATAATTCCGAAATTCCTCAGCTATGCTGGACCATGGATAGTTTCTCTTTCAGCCTGTCATTTATCTACCCTCATTCCACTTATAAGGACCAACTATAGTAAATTGGATTCCAGTCAGAATGTCTAGAAAAGCAGGGAACAATTGTGGATGAAAACCATCTAGACCACTGTCTTCAGAACCTTTGTTGTGGGGACCTGAAGGGACCTCCAAGAAGAGAAGAAGGTTGGTCTGAATGCTTTCTCTGCTTCAATAGGAGCCACTGTGAAGTGTTTTTGTTTCAGTTTCTGCTTAAGCTTGAAGAACACTGATCCATTTCCTTTAATTTATAAATGGAATAAACACAGCCAGGGAGCTGTAAAGTAACTTGTTAAAGACTGCACTGAGAAACAAAAACAGAGCTAGGACCAGGTATCTGACTTCTAGGCCACCAGTGCATTCTTTCATTCACCTTAGTTTTCTTTTCCAAACTTGAGCCAACCCACAAAAATACTCTTAGTGGCAAGTGGCCCTACTGGCCCTACTGTCTTTCCTATAACAAATAAAACAAGAAGTAAAAAATGGTACTTAAAATAATGTTGACTGCAGCTGTTTCTTCTTCTTTAGGGCAATGATCCAAATCACCTCATTGGTAAATAGCTTGTTTGCTTAGAAAAATATGATTATGAGCCTTGACTAGCTTTTTAATGTAGAAATGTGAGGACCCTTGCTCATAATTTAAGTGAATGAGAGCCAGAAGAGAGCTGAATTATTCTGTGAAATACAGTAAGAGAGATTAAGATGGCTGAAGAGAGTGAGACCAGTAAAAGGGGAAGTAGGAATGAGAGCTGAAAAGCAGTAGAGGAGGGGCCAGGATATAACTAATATGGAGGCCTAAGGGAAAATTCCTTGTGAGAAGGCATAGCTAAGGAACTGAGAACACTGTGGTATGATATTCAGCTGTGAGTTATTTGTGGTACTGGGCTGGGTTATCACCATCATTTGCAGTCCCTGTTATTACTAAGATTTAGAAGTCTGCCACACACAAAAGCCTTACGTTAGTTTTATTTAAAGAAAGAGATAACATGAGGCCTAGCAAAGGGGAAGTGGATGACAGAGCCCAGAACTCAAAGAGAAGATGAGTTGAATGGATAAGCTAGACACCATGCAATTTGAATATCTTCCCACTATCTCTTCTCATCAGTCAAAGTAATATAATGTCCATAATTCATTAAAGCACTATGAGAGAAGAATGAGACAGAATATGTGAAAATTACTTTACCCTTCAGGTACTTGTCAGGAGAAGTGCCATATAATACTTGGAGTGACTTTTAGGTAGGAGGCAAAAGCAGGTAAAAATTAACAGGAATCTGAAGTGATGTGTAGTTCCTTTAAAGAGACACATGAACACAAAGGTAAAAAGCCATAAAATTTGCATATGTGTTTTAAAATGCTGACAGCAGAAAGTACTGATGAAGGAATTAATGCTTGCATTTTTGAAAGACCTATTATTGTAAAGACTACTTGTAGAAAATGTCCCCCTCAACCCATTCAGATTTATGAATAATGCAATAGGATTTCTCTGAAGTATTAGAAAATTTGTATCATTAATCAAGTTTAATGGTAGATTATGCCTCCCAAAACAGTCTTAATAGCAAGAAAATCAAACTTGTAGCTAAGATAAAATATAAATGAAAAGGTATTTTTCCTATAAGTTATTTCAAATACTATACTTCTATGGGTAAAAGGCACAACTAAATATAGATTTTAGAAAATTATTCCACCAAAAGAAAATACACTCAAATTCCCAAACAGTTCAGTGCTTTATGTGTCTCAATGGTGTCAGCACACTTGTTCTCATAGTGTGGCTCCTGGAGCAGCAACATGAGCATCACCTGGGGATTTATTAGAAATGCAGATTCTGGGGAGTCATTTCAGACATATCAAATCAAGAACTCTCAGGATGAGGCAGAGCAATCTATACTGTAACAAGTTCTCCAGGTGATTCTAATGCACACTAAAACTTGAGAATCCCTGCGTTAGTAGCTTCAGATAACATGGCTCTGAAAGATTCTTACTGCATATAAACCACATGAGATAGACTTTAATGGCATTGAGCCTTTCAGAGTATTCAGAAGATATCACTTATATCAGAGAAAAAGCATATTAGTTTAGTTGATATGTGATACCTGCATTATTGTACACATAATTTAATATTGTAGGACAGAATTGTGAATGGGAGAAGGCTAAGAAGTAGCAAAATATATAAAAATTATAAAACATGACAAGTTAATAAATTTGCCCATTATTTTTTTGTAGATTATCTTTTTCTCTGGGACATTTTATCCAGGCTGATCTTCCAATTATTCCACATATAGGTCATGTTGATTCCAAGCTTTGCCTTGGCTGTGTCTATGATACCCTTTCCTCTCATCTGACCCTTTACAATTCAACACTTCCTTTTGGGATTCAGCTCCCTTTGTCCACTAGTTGCTTAAATTATTTCTTTCAACAAATATTTATTGTGTATTTATAAAAAACTGATGAATAAATTAATGAATGCATGAATGCATATCAACATGATCTCAAATGATTTCTACAGTGCCCAAATTTGAGACTCTCTTCTGAATATCTAATAATAATAAATAACAACAACAACAACAATAAACATTATTGAGTGCTTGCCAGGCATTGAGGTAAGCACTTTATATGCATTATCTCTTTAAATCTTTATAACAATTCTGTGAGACAGATATGTTAATATTACATTCAAAGTATGAGGAAACTGAGGCTTGCAGATGTTAAGTAAAGGAGGTCAAATTTGGACTCAAGCAGCCTGGATCTAACCCCTTTACTCTTAACCACTCTGTTTTAGTGCAGTTTTATAGACTGTGATTCTACTACATTGTAATTCTATTCATCCATTCTTTTTACCACTTTTATGTATTTAATTCAAATTTTAGGTCAATTCTATCTCTTACAGAATTTACAATTACTATACATTTGCATCTTTCAATGTAATTTTCTATTAGTTTCATGCCTGCAGCATAGTTGTTAAACAACCATATGCTTTACAAAGTTTTCATGTCTATATTTCCAGTACCCACTAGCACCATAAATAATTATTACAATATTATTAACTATTTCCTATGCTGTATCTTATACCCCCATATCTGATTATTCTGATTTATACCTGACTGTTCTGTAACTACAAATTTGTACTTCTCAATCCCTTCACTTTTTCACCCAGTCCCACAGCCCTCTCTGCTATGGCAACCATCAGTCTGTTCTCTGTATCTATTAGTCCATTTCTATTTTGTTTGTTAGTTTATTTTGTACTTTAGATTCCACATATATGTGAAACCATATGGTATGTCTTTCTCTGACTGACTCATTTCACTTAGCATAATACCCTCTATGTCCATCCATGCCATCACAACTAGTAGGACTTCATTCTTTTTTATGGTTGTCTACTCATCCATTCTTGGCACATCTACATTCTTTCCAGGAAAAAAAAATTCTTCTTTTGATGTTGTCAGAACTGTGGATGCTCATACAAAAGTAATTCAGGCTCCTTTTCATGATTGAAAACCAGCAGAAACAACAAACAATAGAAACAGAGCCACAGGGCTTCAGATACTGGAATTATTAGATACAGATCTTAAAAAGACTATGTTTACAATGTTAAAGGACATAAAAGACATGATTGATATTTACAGGAGAGAATTGGAGACTATAAGTTATATGATATATTTGAAAAAACAAGAATATCCAGAGCAGGAAAAATTAAAACAGTTAAAGAATTTGATGGATGAGTATTACTAGACATTAGAAAAGATGGATGAGAGATGGTATTCTGAACAGATAGATCAGAAAAAACTTGTTCGAAAGAAATATAGAGGGGATAGAAGAAGACTTGACTTGGGTGATGAACACATAATACAATATACAGATGATGCATTATAGAATTGTACACCTGAGACCTATATAATTTTATTAAGCAATGTCATCTCATTAAATTCAATAAAAAAGAGAGAAGTAGGTTTACAGTTGTGAGTATGCAAAGCACAGAATTTATTCTTTTATTATTAATGAATTATTGTGTTGTTTTCCATGTAAACAACTGTAAACCTACTTTTGCCAACCCATGTATTTGTTAAATTCAATTCAATCATTGAGACATGTTAAACAGAGAAGGGAAAAGAAAATACAAAAGGGATGGTAGGAGACACAGAGGATATAGTGAGATGGTCTTAAATGACTGTACTATATAAAGTTGGAATTCATAACACCAAATTGCAATAATTAGCAAGTGAACTACAAAACTAGCCAAACACCTACTAAACCAGAGAGCATCCCACAATTTTATGTGATGTGTGACATTCCAAAACCCAAAATTGTTTGCCTAGTTACATTAAAATTTGCATTTCATACATTGAAAGCAGAGAGAAAAACTTCAGGTATGTCTTGCTGATTGACTCGCTCCTAATGGTATTATAGAAATAAGCCTTTCTTACAGACTAATAATGGATTGTCTCCTATTTCACAATCATAAAATGTGTTGCTATTTTAGGTTCAGTACTATGGATCAGTTTTAGAAGGGAGTAATTAAAAAAAATACTTACAACTGGACTATACACCATCTTAAATTAATCTCTAATGGCTTTACTTATGTGAGTCCTACTATATTTTTTAAGTATGCTATTACAGTTGTCCCATATTTTCTCCCCTTTATCCCCCTCCACCCTGCATGCCCCTCCCTCCAGCATTTCTTCACCCTCAGTTCATGTCCATGGGTCATATGTGTAAGTTCTTTGGCTTCTCCATTTTCTATACTATTATTAACCTCTCCCTACGTATTTTGTACCTACCAATTGTGCTTCTTATTCCCTGTACCTTTCCTCCCATTATCCCCATTGGGAACCACTCTGTCTGGTTTCAGGAGTTGTAACCGCCCCCCGTGGCTAAGGCTGAGTGGCTAAGGCTGAGTGAGCAACCTCCAGACTGTGAGCCACTGTGGAAATAAAGCTTATCTCCCTGGCAAGAGTGCTGCTTCTGCCATCTCTAGCCCCCAACGCTTGGTCGGTTAGTCAGACTCTATCACTAGGACCCCTCAGAGGAGGGGCAACCCAAGCAGACACGATCATGTGGGAGGCCATCTAGGAAGGACTCAGTGGGGGCTGCAGCAAGTGAGGGCAAAGGACCCTCAACACCCCCCGGCTATTTTGACATAGCATGAGTCCCCTTTCAGTCTGGGAGAAGCTCTGGGAGAAGCTCTGGGAGAAGCGCTCCCTGGCTCTAATCCACTTAAGTTTGAATCTTAACGGGGAGGGGGTGCAGCCCTCTGCTGGCTAGAGTGGGTTCCGGGGTAATGGGGCATAAGAAAGAATTCGTAAAATCCAGTGAAGCCTGTTTTGCTAAGAGTACCTTCATCCATATGAGAAGGGTCCGGGCAGGAAATGAGTGTGTCTCCTAAAGTTTTTGCAACCCCCTTACATGACAGACACTGACTCAGATTAAGCCCTCAAGTTTCTTTAAAATGTAATCTGTTGTTTGATCCTTGCCCACTGACACTGATTGATCAGCTTTACCTGTATCCCTGTGTGTTAGGAACCTAATAAAAAGCCATTGAGGAAGAAGCTCTGGGCCTTTCTCCCTTGAGAGACTAGTCCCTTTCCTCCCCAAGCAAATCATGTCTTGGTAGCATTATGTTCATCAGTGGTGGATGGTGGCAGGGGGATTCTGCGGGTGGAGCACCCCCCACATCCCCCTCTCCCTTTTCCTCCCCCTCTCTGATGATAACTATTTCTATGATTCTGTTCCTGTTATAGTTGTTTGCTGAGTTTTTTATTTTGTTTTTAGGTTCAGTTGTTGATAGCTGTGAGTTTGTTGCTACTTTACTGTTCATATTTTTATCTTCTTTTCTTAGATAAGTCCCTTTAACACTTCATATAATAACGGTTAGTGATGATGAACTCCTTTAACTTGACCTTATCTGAGAAGCACTTTATCTGCCCTTCCATTCTAAATGATAGCTTTGCTGGATAGAGTCATCTTAGATGTAGGTCCTTACCTTTCATGATTTTGAATACTTCTCTCCAGCCCCTTCTTGCCCATAAGGTTTATTTTGAGAAATCAGCTGATAAGCTTATGGGAACTCTTTCTAGGTAACTCTGACCTTTTCTCTTGCTCCTTTTAATATTCTCTCCTTATCTTTAATCTTGGGTAATGTAATTATGATGTGTCTTGGTGTGTTTATCCTTGGATCCAACTTCATTAGGACACTCTGAGATTCCTGGACTTGTATGACTAGTTCCTTCACCAGATTGGGGAACTTTTCCTTCATTATTTTTTCAAATAAATTTTCAATTTCTGCCCTAGCTGGTGTGGCTCAGCGGATTGAATACTGGCCTGCAAACCAAAGGGTCACTGGTTCGATTCCCAGTCAGGACACATTCCTGTGTTGCAGGCTACATCCCTATTAGGAGGGAAACAAGAGGCAGACACTGATGTTTCTCTCCCTCTCTTTCACCCTCCCTTCCCCTCTCTCTATAAATGAATGAATGAATGAATGAATGAATGAATGAATGAATGAATATTTTTTTAAAGTTTTCAATTTCTTAAGCCAGGTGGTAAAAGACAAATACCATAGGATCTCACCTTTAACAGGAACCTAAACAACAAAACAAACAAGCAAGCAAAATATAACCAGAGACATTGAAATAGAAAACAGGCTGACAGCAACCAGAGGGGAAAGGGGAGGGAATTTCAGCGGAAAAAGGGGAAGGGATCATAGAAACAAGTATAAAGGACACATGGACAAAAACTAAGGGGGGTGAAAATGGGAGGGAGGCGGGGAGCACTGTGGGGGTGGACTGGGATGGCAGTAAAAGACAGAAAACTGTACTTGAACAACAATTAAAAAAATAGGAAAAAGGGAGAAACAAAAGTTTACAATTTCTTGCTCTTTCTCTTCTTCTTCTGGCACCCCTGTGATTCAGATATTAGAACATTTTAAAGTTGTCCCAGAGCTTTCTATGCCTTTCCTAATTTTTTTGAATTATTGTTTCTTCATTCTGTTCTCATCAAATGTTTATTTCTTCCTTTTGTTCGAAATTGTTGATTTCAGCCCCAGTTTTCTTCTCTTCACTGTTGGTTTCCTGTATATTTTTCCTTATTTCACTTTGTATAGCCTTCACTTCTGTCTTTATTTTGCAACTGTACTCAATCATTTCTGTGAACATCCTCATTACCAATGTTTTGCATCCAACTCTGCATCAGACAGATTGGCTATCTTCTCATTGCTTAGTTTTTTCTGGAGTTTTGACCTGTTCTTTCATTTGGGCCATATTTCTTTGTCTTGGTACACCTGTTAGGTTGTAAGGGGTGGAGTCTTAGGTATTCATGAGGGCAGAGCAACCCACTTCCATGTGTTGTGGTGCTGTATGTCAGAGAGGGGTCAGAGAGGGAATAACGCTGCTTGCTCAGCTCTTGCCTCACTTTCAGTCACTTCCCCCCACTTCCCACAAGTGGACTGTGCCCTTTCAGGTGCTGCACTGGTGCCGATTCCTGGGTGGGTTGGCTTGTATACATTCTAGCATCCTGTGGGCCTCTCGAATGGACTCTTCCTGTGAGACTGGGAGTTTCACCTGCCACTGCAACCCCCACAGTATTTTACAGGCAGAGGTTTTGAGGCTTTGGTTTCTGGCACTGGAACCCTAGGTTGTGCAGTCTGTCTCACTCCCCAGTTGTTCCTCCTGGATTATCTGCACATGAATGTGAGATATCCTGGTCCACCAGCTGCCACATTGCTTCTTATCCTCTCCACCACAGCTGCCCATCTCTGCCCCTCCTACCAGTCTGGATGAATGTTTCTTCTTTAACTACTTGGTTGTCAGACTTCCATACAGGTTGATTATCCAGCAGTTCTGGTTATTGTTAGCAGTTTTTGTTTTAAAATGGTGTTGTTTTTCTTTTGGTTGTGTGAGGAGGCAAAGTATATATACCTATGCCTCCATCTCGGTTGGAAGCCTCAAGTCCTACTATATATTAAGTGAGATTTTAGTTCTTTAGTGAAGAAGGTATATTTACATTATATTACCCATGCATACCTTTTGACACTGAAGAATATTGGAGATATACTAAGGCACAGCAAGTATTTGGTGACAGATAAAATGTATACATTAATGAAATATTTTATAAGGATACATGGACGAAGCCAAAAGGGGTAGGTAAGTTTGAGGGTGGGAGGCAGGGATGTGTGGGGTGGTGGGCATGGTGGGGTAAAAATGGAGACAACTGTACTTAAACAATAAAAGAGAAAGTTTTAGACCTCTAAAAAATAAAGTCAACTGATATTAATAAAAAAATAAATATTTTATAATTTATGTTTCTAGAGTATTCAACAATTGATAGAGCCATGTTAAAAGGATATACGAATCAGCTTCAAGATTATGGCACTGGTCAAATCAGAGACAATTTGAACTCAAAGGGTTGTAACCCATTGAATAAGAGGCCATTAATTCATACTGACCCCACAAAACAATAACAAGCAAACATGGGAAAAGAAGGGAAACTTCTTCTTTACTATAAAGTGGGAATTAATAAACATAGAAGGAATGAAGGAGTTAGAAAATCAATAGTAGTGCCCTGACCAGTGTGGCTCAGTGGGTTGGGTGTCACCCTGCAAAGTCATTTGATTCCTGGCCAGGTGACATGTGGGTTCGGTCTTGGTTGGGGCCCATACCAGAGGCAACCAGTTGATGTTTCTCTCCCACATTGATGTTTTTCTCCCTCTTTTTCCCTCATTTCCTCTCTCTCTATATATAAATAAAATCTTTAAAAAACATTTAGCAACTAAGGTGATAATTGAAGCAAGAACTATAAATAGATTAGATGAAAGTTTGTTGGGGAACAGGATAAAAGTATCTCCCCACAGGTTACCCATTAATTACAGAGTAAAAAAGTCACCTTTATAAAGGAGAAATCAAGTAGACTCAACATTATCCTAGTGATCAAAGTCAAATCACCAAACAAAGATGCTGTACACTTGAAACTAATACAAAATAATATTAAATATAAACTCTTATTTAAAAACAAAATAAAAAAAAAAGATTTAGATTAGCCCTGGCTGGTGTGGCTCAGTGGATTGAGTGCCGGCCTGTGAACCAAAGGCTCACTGGCTCAATTCCCAGTCAGGACATGTGCTTGGGTTGTGGGCCAGGACCCCAGTAGGGGCTGTGAGAGGCAACCACACATTGATGTTTCTCTCCCTCTCTTTCTCCCTCCCTTCCCCTCTCCCTAAAAATAAATAAATAAAATATTCTAAAAATAAATAAAAAATTAAAAAGTATTTAGATTAAAAACTAAAAAATAAAATAAAATCACCAACTAAGGGGGCAAGTTGATCAACATTACTCCTGTAGTACTTCTGTCAAAAATGCATCATCTAAATCTGATCATGAGAAAACAACAGGTAAACCCAAACTGAAAGATATTCTGCAGGGGGGAAAAAACCCTAGCATATTCTCTTTAAAAAGGTCATATCATGAAAAACAAAGAAAGGGAAGACTTAGGAACTGTTCCAGCTTAAAGAAGACTAACAAAACATGATACTAAATGCAGTACAAGATCTAGACAGTAGCCTGGATCTGGGGGTATGGGGTAGGGTTGGGTAGGGGGTGAAACATATGGATGCTATTAAACTAGCTACATTTTGACCAAATCTCTTGAGTGCCCATAATAATTAAAAAACATTTGGGCCCCACCCCAAATCTTCCATATCAGAATCTCTGGAGTGGGGTCCAGGAATCTATGTTTTATTTTTAAAAAGATTTTATTTATTATTTTTAAACAGAGGAGAAGGGAGGAAGAAAGAGATGGAGAGAAACACTTATGAGAAAGAGAGATCAGTCAGTTGTCTCCTGTGCACGCCCAGACCAGGAACTGAACAAGTGACCTTTAGCTCTGCTTTGTGGAACAATGCCCAGCCAACTGAGCCACACCAGTCAGGATGGAATCTGTGTTTTAACAAGTGTGCCAGGTAATTCTGAAGCATATTAACATTTGAGAAGCACTGCTATAAAGAACAAAATTGGGACAATTGGTGAAATTTGAAAATGGACTGTTTAAGATAATGTTGTATCACTGATAATATCCCGAATTCGATAAATATATTGTGGTTATATTTACAAATTTTACATTGTAGTTTTGACTTGTATTTCTCTAATAGCTAGTGAAGTTGAACATCTTTTCATATATCTGTTGGCCATTTTTCTGTGTTCCTGGGAGAAGTGTCTGTTCAGGTCCTCTGCCCATCTTTTAATTGGGCTGTGGGTTTTTTATTGCTGTTGAGTTGTATGAGTTATTTATATACTTTGGATATTAACCCCTTATCAGAGGTGCTGTTTGTAAATATATTCTCCTATTTGGTTGGTTGAGTTTTTGGCTATTATCAACAAGACAAGTAATATCCAGTGTTAGAGAGGTTGTAGGGGGGTAAAGGAACCCTTGTTCACTACTGGTAGGAGTGTAAACTGGTATAGCCACCATACAAAACAGTATGGAGTTTCCTCAAAATTTTAAGAATAGTTACCATATGACCCAGCAATCCTCAGTACTAATGTTAATTCATGCAGGAACTTGTGGAAAGTGCCAAAACTGAAGAGTATTAAACAATGAAGCATTTTCTCTTTGCAGAGTGGCATGGTGACTCATACAAATTGTAACAAATGCAATGAGTCCCCAGCATGGGCTGAGGGCTGAAACATGTTTTTCTTGTCAAAATGCGATGAGTACAGGGTTTGATGAGTTCTAAAGCCAACAAGTATCAATTTATTACTGTATTCTCAAAGATAATATGTACTTCTATGTTCATTACAGCATTATTCACAGTAGCCAAGACATGGAAACAACTGAAGTGTACTTTAATATAGTATTGCATAAAGAAGATGTGGTACATATATACAGTGGAATACCACTCAGCCATAAGAAATGATGAAATACTGTCATTTTTGACAACATAGATGGACCTTGAGAATATCATGCTAAGTGAAATAAGTCAGATGGAAAAAGTCAAGAACCATATGATTTCACTCATATATGGGATATAAAATGTAAAACAGCAAATGAACAAACAAGACAAACAAACAAACCCATAGATGCAGACAACAGTATGGTGGTTATCAGAGGGAAATGGGAGTGGAGGGAGGTAGTAAAAGGTAAAGGGGGACAAATATATAGTGATAGAAGGAGATCTGACTTTGGTTGAATATTATAGAATGGTATGCTTGAAACCTATATAATTTTATTAATCAATAAAATTTAATAGAAAAGAACATCCTTATTATTTTTTAAGATTTATTTATTTATTTATTTATTTATTTATTTATTTATTTATTTATTTATTTTTAGATTGGGGGAGGGAGGGAAAAAGAAAGGGAGAAAAACATCAATGTATAGTTGCCTCTTGTGCCCTCTACTGGGGACCTAGCCCACAAGCCAGGCATGTGCCCTGATTGGGAATCAAACTGGCTACCCTTTGGTTCACAGGCTGGCACTCAATCCACTGAGCCACACCAGCCAGAGCAGAACATCCTTATTCTTGAGAGATACTTAAGACAGATTCAATAAAATGTAAAGTATTAATGAATCTAGATGAAAGGTATATGAGTATTTATTGTACCACTTTTATAATTGTTCTATAGGTTTGAGTTTTTCAAGACAGAATTATTAAATATAGACAAACACACATCCAAAATTCTAGGCATTCATTGTACCATACCATTTTGCATCTTTACAAGTAAGATCATGTCCATATATATAAACTTGCAGAAATTAACATTAGGTCTTTCAATCAGCCAACAAGTCATGCTCAATGCTGAATTTCCACACTGCCACTACATGTCATTTATTTTTTTAAAGCCACTGTATATGCACCCAGTGCAGGAATATTAATTATCCATTGGTATGAATTAGGAAGTGCAAACTATGTTCAATGAGGTGCCTTACTAATTTTTAAAAACTAAACTAAATTAAAGTAGACAAACATTGTAAGGTATTTTGTAATAGGGGTTGGAAAATTATTTCCAAAATAACCACAGAGTATATATATTTTGGGCTTTGTGGGACAAATGATCTCTGATACAACTACTCAATCTTGCTCTTATTGCACAAAAGCAGTTAGAGACAACCTATAAACAAATGAACATGGTTGTGTCACAAAAAAACTTTATTTACAAAAGCAGGCAGCAGGCCAGAGGTAGCTCATAGGCCATATTTTGCCAGCCCCTGCTCTATGCCAAGGTCCTATTCCACATTATGGCATTCATGTCTTTCCTTGGTGATACAGACCTTACACTAATAGCTTTCCTGCAATCATCTAGAAATTCTGCATCCCAGAGACCTCATTTAATACGTTCAAAAGTGATCTATGCCCTAAACCATGTACATTTTATTAACATCAGTAAGTATAAAATATCAATAAGTAGAAAGTCTTTTACAGACTTTCATTTTACTTTAAAGCTGCAAAGTGGTCCTAAACTGCAATCTAATGTTCTTCAGTAGTATGTAAAATTTTGGTCACAATGAATTGTGAAGCACTAAACCAGTATTCCTATCTTGGCTTAGGTTTCTTGAAAGCAGATCCATAGACAAAGGTTTGAGTCCAAGTAGTTTTGGGAAGTAATCACAGTGAACACTAGTATGGAATTAAGGAGATAAGATAAGGAAGAGAAGAAAACTCATAAATGGGTATGTTATCAACCTAGTTACTTACCACTGTAGAGAATGCTGGGAGAACACATCTTAGAGATACTTTAGAGCACATCTTAAAGATACCTCAGTTGAGCAGGAAAGAAAGAAAACTCTCAGGCACAGCAGCAAACACCAGAGTAAGAAGCCTTTTTCATCTGAGATGTGCACTGAAGGGATATGGGCCTGGCACTGACTGCCTCTGCTATAGTACCCAAACTTTTTATGAGAAAGATCTAGATTTTATTACTTCAATTATAATCATTATGTTAATATGAATGATCAAGTCCACAATCACAAATGAGTCAGGATCTTAGGTGGTAGCTCATGTATTATACTACAAAACAGGGCTGTCACAGCACAAGCTGAGTAGAGTGGGGAAGTGGCACAGTTAGTGCTGTGCAATGAATCCACTCAACACGGCTTTCTAGCAGGGAATCTCTGCAGTTGATGAGTTTTACTGGTCCTCCTGATACTCAAATTTAATAACGTAGTGATTCTAAGACTCGATTTAAAAAGTATTTCAAAACAATATATTGTACACCTGACTTAAAGCAGAAACTCCAATTTACTCAGTCAACAATTTCATCTAATTCTATCACTGATTCATAGCAATCACATTAAGCTGCCAGCAAGAACAGGAAAGTCCTTCTATAGTAAGCCCTTGTTAAGCAGCATCCTTCCCTAAAGCTTTATTTCCAGAAATAGCCTTGAAGAATGGATATAATTGCCTAAAGGAATAATTTCTTTCCCCAGACTCTGTCACTTACCCTCTAGTAGGGTTTAGTCAAGTTTTCCAAGTAAGTTTCCTATCAGTGTCCAGTGACAACTTATCAGGCTGTGGGAATGGGGGTGGGTGGGCAGGGGAGAACAACAGGGGAAATCGGGAAAACCATAATAGAACAATAAAAAAGAAAAAAAGAACCCTTTCCTCTGAGTCATCATACAACATAATAAAAAAATCAGAAAATAAATACAGTTGTCACATGTATTTATTGCTGACATTCCATAAATTTTCAAGCCTCAGTTCATGCATCCAGTTTACTATTGATGTAAAAGATTACATCCTTGTAGAAATTATATCATCCATTATGTACCTATTCTTCATTCAAAATAGTTGTTTGTATACTCAACATGTACACCTTCTAAGAGAGTAAGAACTAATGAGGAAAGCAAGATCACAAGGAACCCTGGCTTCAAAGTTCACCAACTGATCCAGTGGCTAAATCCAGCCTCCAGGAGCATTTTGTTTCTCCTGATCATTGTTTTTAATTTTTACAAAATAATAGAAAACATTTATAAATGAGGAAATTCCAGATAAAATGATCCATATGTTTGCTTCTTTTTTCAAAAAAAGTCAGAGAATCAGGCAATGCTGGTCTCAAAATCTGCATAACAACATTAGACAGGTGTTGGGGGATGGTTGTTCCCTTGCTTCCAGTTTATCATAGTCACCACCTGTATTGTATGTATACCTGCCTTGCTTCTAGAGGTCTTGAGTTTGTGACCCAGGTGAATCATAGTAAACGGAATTTTGAATACAATACTTTGTAAATGTAACTCATCTTACCTTTTACACAAGCAGATGCCTCAGACTTAAGGAGTTTTCACCTGGAACACAGGCTTCTCTGACTTGATTGACTGCAGTAATATAATTAAAGATATTCATCCAATGTACTTAGCATGACAATGTACAACACATAAAATAATCTAAGATAGTTTATCTGCTTCCTGTTGTACTCTCAGCAAGTTTCCATCCTGAGTCAGATCTGGACTCTACCCTATAAAGACAATCTGCCAGATCATTTCTATATCAGAACCAGCACAGCAGTGGAGGGCTGAAGGAATCAAGGTTATGAAGCTAAAACATGGAAAGAAGTTAAGCCTAAGGAATGAAATTTTATGTAAGAGAGTAAGTAACCTGTTAGAAAGGAAACTGATTTTCATGTGGAATGGGTTAATTATCTCTCAAAGCAATTTCAAAAACCTCATGCCAAAAAATGTTTGTGTTGTGTAAACATAGACTCATTTGAGTAGGTGCATAACCTAGTAAATGAGCTGTTCAAAAGTTCAACATTCCTTTGGATGAAATGTTTATTGCCCAAAGACAGGCCTCATAATTTTACAGTAAGTTATAAAATTTCAGTCTTAGAGATATGGAAAGGTTTAAACATCTCTTTAAAACAAAGTACCCTACTTCCTCCATTATAGCTAACCTTCTACATTTCCTGTGGTATACCATCATCATTCCTCCTCATTGATAGCAATACCAGCAAATAGTTGTCTCCTTGCTCTTTCTCTGGCACTCAGACATTTAATTGCTTCATGCTGCCTCAAATGAGATGATTTCATCTTCAGAAAAGACCAGTTACTATTACCTTTTAATTTTTAAATTTATTTTAAGTGAATTTACAAATTACTAAAGTAACATTTAACAATGTAGCCTTCCTGTAGGTGTTCAATATCAATTGGAAAATTCTGTTATTCTATTTATAAACATAATACATTTTAACAGGCACTGACTAATAAGTCTTTGATTACTATTCAGTCGATTCAAGTTGAACATACTAAAATCAAGCAGTCCTGTTTACAAGTCAGTTCATTCACTTACAACATTAAATTTCATTAATAAATGTATTATACTCAATTTCTTTTTAAGCATTTCAAATGCATGACCTAAAAATAAAAGCTTCATTTATTCAGTCAGGCAGTCAGTAAAGTTTTTAAGCACCTTCTATATATCAAGTACTTTTATAGATGTTCTGGATCTGCCCACAAGCCAAACAACATTCTTACCTTTATAGAGAGTACATTTTAGTGGGTACAACTGGTAGTTAAAATACATATATAATGCAATGCCAACAATGATAAGTGTTTATGGAAGGCAAGGTGAGGAGATACAGTCATTTTTTATAGCATAGGCAGGAAAAGCATTTCAGAAAAGCTAACACTTAAGAATTATACTAAATTAAGTACAGTATACCCTTGAATAATACACATGTTAGGGACACTGACCAAATTGGACATCTGAGTATAACAAGTCTGACCTCTGCATTGGTGAATTCCCAACCATTGACTAAAACACAGTTGACTTGAAACAACATGGGTGTGAACTGCATGTGTCCATTTGTAAATGGATTTTTTAAGGTGAAGGCATTAAGAAGAAAACACAGACCCAGAGAACAGTATGATGATAGACAGAGGGAAAGGGGAGTGGGGGGAGGTGGAAGATGGAAGATGGCAAAGGAGGGATAAATGGTGGCAGTAAGACACTTGACTTTGGGTGATGAGCACATGATGCAGTATGTTGATGATATATTAGAGAGTTGTATACTTGAAACTTGTATGGTTTCATTGACTAGTGTCACACCAATAAATTCAATAATATTTTTTTAAATCAGCTTTTAAGTGGACCCATGAGGTTCATACCAGCATTGTTGAATAGTCAACTGAATTTTCACAAATACTTACTCCTAGAAAATCTAAAAATTTCATTTAAATATAGTGAACCTCAAGTCCTCTTAGACCTTCAACATTATTTACTTAGTAAAGTTATGTTACACCTTCCAACTATAAGTTAAAAGACTAAAATCAATGACAAAATTATACAGTTCAAATTGGAATCACTATTGTTCACATTCTCTGACATGCCAAATTCTGTTCAATATTGAAAATAAATACCAAATACATAGAGAGTATTATTAGGATGACTATGAAAATCTACCCCCAAATATATTCTAAGCTTATTTTAAAAGCATTAGCACTAAAGTTAGACGGATTTCATTAATAGCCCCAATTATTTACCTATTTTTGTTTCCATGCCTCTTGCCAAGTGACTTTGCAGTTTCTCACATGGAGAGACAGAATATATTTTCTCTCCCCTTGATTCTGAATCTACACTCATGTCTTGCTTTGGACAATGGAATGTTAACCACCATGAGACAGGCAGAGGCTTGAAAATGTATTTGTTCTCTTGCATGTCTATCATTGCCATGATATTCTTGTTGAAGGATGAAGGACATATAGAAGAAAGTTGTAGTGTGTACTAATATGTTGTGGTTATGTTACATAGCATTATAGTAGTCATAGGTAATTGATACAATCCCTATTTTTTCCATATATTCTCTGATTTGGAAATATACTTAACAATGAGGACAAATATTTTCATTTCAAGTGAATTGAGAGCACTTTCCTATATTTATCAGGATTAGGTTCATCTGCAAAAGCAGCTAAAAGTAAAAATGTATCCCTATTCCTCATGTAAAAGTCTAGAGAAAGGCAGTTAAAGTGGCACAGCAGTTCCACAGTATCAGGGTCCCAGGCTTCTTCTGTCTTGTGGCTCTGCTATGGGCCACCTCAATGTTAAAAATGAGTACTCCAGCTCCTGTAACCATGTCTATATTCCAGCAAGCAGGAAGAAAAAAAGGGAAAAAGTGAATATAGGCCCCCCTTCCTTTCAAACGTAGCTTTTGGATGCTTCACACCACTTCTCATTATATTCTTTTGACAAAAAAAAAATGTATTTATGCGGTCAAACTTAACTACAAGGAAGGGTAAGAAATGCAATCTTTATTCTGTGTATCCATGTGCCCAGCTAAAAAGCTAAAGTTCTATTAACTTATAAAAGGAAAAATGAATATTTAAGAATAACTAATCATCTCAATATCACAATCACAACACTTAAACATATTGAGATTATCAACCACTGAAACTTGGATTACCATCTCAGAGGACAGGCAAGCTAGTCAGAACATGGGATCCAAACTTTAGGATAATCATCCTGTGTGAAAGCCCTAATCAATGTGTTTAGCCCTTTTTATACTTACTGTGAAACAGGAGCCTCTCAAACAATATTTTTTGAGGGGGATTTGTTTTGGCTGGTTTCAGGTTTTACCCTCAAGCAATTTATCTGTTTGACTTCCCTAGATGTAAACACTAAATTCCAATTAGTTTGGCAGGTAATTTCCTTTAGCTAATCTCTGTGCAGCAGCCTGATTGAATTCAGCCTGTGGGCTGAAGGAAAAAAATGAATAAGAACAGGTTTACTCTTATCATATAAATTCTTATCATATTTTTCCTCTTTACAAAGATCAAAATCAAATCAGTTATATTCTTCATATCTCAGTAATAACATTAAAGTGATTCTAGTCAAGGTGCTTTACACTTGCAACTCTAGTTTTCCAGCTTCCTGAGATCTCTCCTTTGATTTATCCAAAGAAAATAACCAGTTCTCTCCTTAAATGCTTCTGAGGTTCCTTAAACCTGGCCATCTTAGCTCTTGCTAGGATCTCTTCTTTAATCCTCCCCAGATTACCTCTGTCCATCTCATAACTGCTCCATTCAATTTTCCTCTACCAGGAGTGCCCAACCTTTTGGCATCTCTGGGCCACATTGGAAGAAGAGTTGTCTTGTGCCATGCATTAAATACATTGTGACATGTATCACAAAAATATCTCATAATGTTTTAAGAAAATTTATGATGTTGTGTTGGGCCAAATTCACAGCCATCCTGGGCTGCAGGCAGCCTGCAGACCACAGGTTGGACATCCCTGTGTGACACATTGCCCTCCTCACTTTCACTTATCTCAACAATACATAATCCAAACCATTGACACAGCCCAGCCATTTGTTCACCGAAGCAGAATATTGTTTCACTAACTTTATTGAAGGATTGTGGTAAACAAAGGGGGACTTCTACACAAATCTGGAAAGCTTTAAAACCTGTTCATATTCATTTTTTCTTCAGCCCACAGGTTACACCCATTTCCCAGGGATCTCAAACTCTGTAGCCACTCAGCATGCCACCCTGCTGGGGCATGCTGAGTGGCTAAGAACGAAAGCCACTTTCTCCTCAGATTAGAGACCTCTGTCTTGTGCTCTCTCTCCCAAATTCCTGGGCCTACAGTTCACTCCCTTTAAAGGAAGCAAAAAAAGGAGAAAAGTATATTATTGGCATAATAATCCTTCAGAGACATAGCTGTGCTTCAAAAAAAACATTTCACATTTTTATGCAAAATAAGTTCTAGGCCTTGTCTCTGACTGATCAAGAGATGTATTAAAGTGGCATTTTGCCCACATACACAAAAGCTCAGGTGTCCCAATGATAAATTCTGTCTTCCCCCTGGAAGTTATAAGCACTAACTATAAGTAGCTTTTAAAATAGCAATTTTGGTCTGACTTCATATATTCTAAAGTACTGTTCAACCTTGAGGCAACATGATACCGTAACATGTTAATTTACCACTTAAATTTATCTTCCAAATAAGAAATTAGGTAGCTTATGAAATAAAAAAATCACTAACACCAAAATAAAGACAACAAAAATGTAATGAGACATAGAAAAAATAATGATGCTAGTAATCATAGATGAGTTATTATATTGAAGATTAAATTTGCTTTTGGAGTACTTAGATAATGAGATCAAAAGGGCAACAAGAGCATTTGGCTAGCTGATGCAATTTAATGTGCCTTACACCATTTTAGGGCATGTTGAGTAGTGCTTTTAGATATCCTGGAATAGGTTCACAGAGAAGTGGGTTTGGAAGCCACAACCATTGTATAAGGCAGGAATTGGCAAACTTTTTTCTATAACTGGCCAGAGAGTAAATATTTCAGGCTTTGCAAGTCTATGTGGTCTCTGGCTACTCAATTGGGTTGTTGTAGTACAGATGTAGCCATAGATAATATGTCATGAAATGGTTGTGGCTATGTTCCAATATAAAAACATGTGGTGAGCCAGATTTAACACAGGAGGTAGTCTGCCAGTCCCTTGCATAAAGTAATGTACTAGCTAGGGGCCTGCATTAAGTGCTTTGATGAGAGGGCTCCTTCTCCAGGCAGGGGGATTAGTCAGGTTGAATATGTGAGGTATTTATTCTGTAATCCTTTCTTAAAGGCAGTAACTTAAATTGTATACACTTCAAGTTCCACAAAACTTTGGATCTTTCCTCTGTGTATAAGCAGTAGATGACTAGAGACTATGTGGAACTATCATAAAATCAGGGGAAGTTTCTGGACAGGTATGTATGCAGTGCTTTCACATCCTCTTTGCAACATGTAGTAATAGACTTAAATTTTCTCTTCTATAATCAGCTCATGCAAGGTTTAAGCCAGATCTGTATAACCTTGACATTTTCATTGCACCTTCTCTGACACTATTTTTGAAAATATTTTAAAGTTCTTTTAAGGATTATTCATATTTTTAGACCTTTTTTTACTTCAAATAAAAGTTAGGATCATGTCTATGCTGGGATGCGGAATCCAGGGGAAGCACAACATAAGACATAAAGAGTACTTGTGAATTAACTCTGCCATGTTGGTAAAATTACATAAAGCAATCTCCCCTGTACACATCCAAACAGGTATTTCAATAGTCTGGGCTGCCTTTGTTTACCTGCATTGGTCTCTTATAAGGACCAGTCCTGGAGTAAGACAGGCAACCAGTTACCTTAGAAAGAGTTGGGGCTAGGGAACAGTTCCATTGCCCTTCCCAATGGCATGCATTGGCCTCTTCTTGACATCCCTCAGGAATTTTTAAGGTGAGCAAATAAAGTTAACCAGTTAGCAATTTGGGAATTGAGTTATGAGAGTCCATGTCATAAACCAGTTTTTTTCTCTTTCTCATCAAAAAAAAAAAAAAAAAAATCAAAAGTAAGCCCTAGCTGGTATAGCTCAGTGGATTGAGCTTGGGTCTACAAACCATAGGGTTGATGGTTTGATTCTCAGTCAGAGCACATGCCTGGGTTGTGGGCCAGGTCTCCAGTAGGGGGCCCATGAGAGGCAACCAAACATTGATGTTTCTCTCCCTTTCTTTCTCCTTCCTTTCCGCTCTCTCTAAAAGTAAATAAATAAAATAAAAATTCAAAAGTAAGAGCCCTGGTTAGTATGGCTCAGTTTGGTTGGAGCATCATCCCATTACCAAATGAAAGTTCGATTCCCAGTAAGGGCACAAAGTTAGGTTGTAAGTTTCATCCCTAGTCCGGGCATATACTACCCCTGGTCCATCACAGACATGAGGCAACCAATTGATGTTTCTCTCTCACATTGATGTTTCTCTTTCTCCCTTCCTCTCTCTCTAGAAATCAGTGAAAAAATGTGCTTGGGTAAGGATTAAAAAATGTAAATAAGTAAAATCAGAAGCAAGAGAAAAGAATTTAGGCATTTATCTCTATTCATATGAGTGTCATATAATAAAACAAGGAATCCCAGAGATTAAAAAAAAAAAAAAAACCCTACCTGCCACCGCCTGTCAGGGAACACATGCTAATAAATGAACACATTGAATATTTCACCAGGGGTTTAAAGTCAGTGAGTATTAAAAGCTAGGAAGAGGATTTCTTGATGTTCTATGATAATTAAGGATGCAATTCAAAAGTAGCACTTAGGATAGGACAGAGTAAGACTTTAGTCCTAAATATAATTGGTTAAAACAGGTCCTATTTTTCACTAGTCAATAGACTTCAGTCAAGTCAAGTAAGGGTCCAGTATACTAAGTCATTAAAAGTTCATGTTCTTTATCTGGACAAAGTAGATAGAAGCACTTGTAGTGAAACAAAACACTTAGTTTTGATATATCCTAGGCAAATACTACTACCACTGGGAAAGTTTCCTTTCATATGTCCTCACCAACTAGGGTGACTCTGCATCTTGGTTTGCCTGAAACAGTCTCAGTTTATGCTTATAGTGCTGGCATAATTATTAATAGCAACCCCTTTCATTCTTGAAAGTGCCATGATTTTGTGGAGGTCACCTTACATTAAACTATTCCTCCAGACTACAGAGCCTTAAACAAAACTCTCTAAAACAAAGATACAAACTGAAAATCATGATTGTGTATTTACTGGTAAGTAGCCCAAATGTATGGAAGAGTTCCTTGAATATTTGAGAAATGTAATGGCATAATTACCTTTTAAGTAGATTTAAGTACACCTTTTGAAGCTTTACAGTATGTTGATATATCCATTAGAAAGATTCCATAAGGAATTTTCATTTACTTATGTGATGCAATGGTGTCAGAGTCTTTTTTAAAAAATAAAACACCTCCAATCATGCCATCTTTTCATCAGTCAGTAAGATTCAACACAACCTTCCTATAACTAAAGAGAGTATTCTGGTATTTTTGAATTCTCCTCAAAAGACAGAATATTTTCTAGAAAAAGAGCCCTCCATATGTGGTAGATACATCTCTATGAGTCACATCGGAAACTATCTCCTGCTGGTGAAAATGTGACAGAGCTGCTATTACACAGAAACCAGTGAGTCAGAGAGAGAACAGAAACAAAGATCTGGAAAGTAAGAATGTGAAATCAGGGATGCCCCTAGCAGAAAATAAATAACTTCCCAAAGGTGAGAGATTGATAAGGTTCACTGGTAGAGAGGAATTCTGGAGACAGGCAAATAATACACAGGGGAAAAAAATTTAAGCCAAAAAATTACTATTACTGATAGACATGATTGTGAGCCCTGAGAAAACATACCTACTAACAAGTGTGCCCAATGGCTAACTGGGCTCAAATTAAAAAAAAAAAAAAACCTAGCAACTATCAACTATTTCTACAAAGGGGCCTCTCATGCAAACTGTACGTCAGAGAGAAGCCTGCACTAAGCTGCCTGACTTCCACACTGAACTGCCTGCCTGCATGCACTTGGTTTCTGCCTTCTGAGCTAGCCCTTGTATATTAGTTCCTGGAATCCTATTTCAACCAAAGGGATGGAGGCTTTCTACATCTAATCCAAGTGCAGTTATATCCCATTATTTTCTTCAAGCAATCAGAGTGGCTCCATTTTGCCCTATCAGGACAGTGCCTTTTGGACCAATCAAACTTGCAGGATTCGGAGTCCTCATTTGCATGAAGATGGACAAACCAGGGGCCAGAGGTGGGGATTACTGGCTCTGGGAGTACAATTTGCCTTTCCACAGAAGAGTGTATTTCCTTGCCTGAGCTGAAACACCAAAGATGTTGTGCTGGAGAAAAGTGGAGCAGAGCAATGCAGACCAGAACAGACTGGCATAGAATGGAGCAGACCAGACCAGGACCTCTCGAGCCCAGGGCTGCCTCACAGCCATGCTGTTTTCACAGCTGTGGTATATCACAATTGAGCAGTTTTTCACTAAATAAAGTTTCTGTATTGACCACACCCCAAATTTAGGATCCTGTTGGCACTGAATTGGTGCCAATGACTATGAGTTGACATGATGGAGTTGCAAAACTTTAGTATCCAACTTACCAGTGATATCAATTCACTTTCCATAAAGTTGTCTATATTACCACAAAAGCCAATAGAAAGAAAGAAAACTAAAATTGCTTCAATTAAAACTTGTCTTAATCCCTACAATCAGTCATTTAACAAATATGTATTGAGCAAGTTCTATATGCTAATAACTGTTCTAGACCCTGGAGAGAGATACAGCAGTGAACTAAATGGCAAAGCCTCTGCTCCTATGAAACATACATTCTATTCAAGAGGGGGTTTGGATAGCCAGTAAACAAACATGGATTCATGTAATATTTCACATGATATGTGCTATGAAGAAAATGAAGAAACAAGGTTGCAGGATTCTCTGTTGTAATTTTCTTGGGCAGTCAGGGAAGGCCTCATGATAAAGTTGCAAATATGTCATATTTTGATAGCCTTAGATTGGAAGATAATGACTTCCTACTTCTTTATGGGCAAGCCAATAAGTATTCCCACATTAGGGTACTTACATCTATTTGATCAATTTATGGAGTGATGAGAGAAAAGAAGGCACCACTAGGTACCTACTATGTGTCCATCACTTTATATACTATATGCGTTATTTCATTTAACCTTCACATCACCTTCTGAGGAATTATGGTCCTCATTATTGGGATGCTGATGTTCAGTGAATATATTGGAAGAAAACAAGATCATATAGTTGTTATTTGGCAGAGGCAGGATAAACCCAAGTCTGTTGTGATCCAAAGATGTGCTACTAAAGTTGAATGTCCTAGGTCACTGCTACAAAGCGCCATTTAGAGGAATTACATTGATCTTGAATATTAAATGATGTAAGTTCACTCTTTATGTAGACCTCTCTTAGGGCACACAGAACTTTGAGTCTTCCCAGGAGGTTACATAAGCTTTCTGAGAGTGGGATATGTATGTGAATCATCTTTGGTGTCTGGTAGAGTGTCTGACTCTTAGCAGGAACTCATTAAAACACATGTCTAAAAACTTGACTGAATGCAATAAATCCAGAAACTTAGAATTAAGTCACTAAATATTAAATCTCTCCTCATAATAGTGATGTTTTTCAAATAACACACTAGGAAATAATCCATATGGCAACTAAGAATGTCACCTGCTTCTATCAGGGTAATTAATAAAGAGCTAAATCAGAAGCACTTAAATAAGATTGAAAATAGTATTAAATAATATTAAAAATAAAAAACCCAGAAATATGTACATTAAATTATATAAAATTACCCAAAAGTTTTTAAAACTTAAAAAATCAGAAGCAACTTAAATAAGATTAAAAATGAAATTCACAATATTGTATGGGGCTTAATGTTATTTGAAGTGAAGTCCTGATTGTTGGTGGTGGTTATTTTTTTTAACATATGGACCCCCACCTCCTGCCATGCACATGAATTCTATGAAATGTTGGGAGATTAGACCTTTGCAGTTAGACCTCTGGAGTCCTAGAGAAGGTGTACTAATATATGTATATATATATTATATATATATATATTATATATATATATATAATATATATATATTTTTTTAAAGATTTTATTTATTTATCTTTAGTGGGGAAGGGAAAGAGAGAGGGAGAGAACTATCAATGTATGGTTGCCTCTCGTGCAACCCCTGCCGGGAACTGGCCTGCAACCCAGGCATGTGCCCTGACTGGGAATTGAACCTCGATCCTTTGGTTCACATGCTCACGCTCAATCCACTGAGCTACACGAGTCCAGGGCTCTTTTTATATTTTAATTTTACCTTTCCTCCAGATTCCATAGTCATATTCACTCTTTGTAAACTACTGGACTAGGGAAAAACAAAAGTGCTGTGCTTGAACCAATAGCCATTCTTACTCTTCAGAGTATAACCTCAAAAGTGTTTCTTTCCTTTTTAGAGACACTACTTTGGGGAGTTCCTGCAGCCAGGCAAGTGGAAGATTACTACTTAAGAAAGGCTAAACTGGTGAAAAGAAACTGTTAGGCAGAATAGACAGCAAATCAGAGTAGAGAGGAGTGAGGAGACATGCCTCAATGATTAATTCAGCAGTCCTGAGCTCAGACAGATAAGACTGCCATGTGCTCCAAAAATCACAAGAAAAACCATAATCATGCAGGAGGAGGAGAGTCCTTGAAATTCTGTATGTATTATTTCCACTCTCTGGGAAAGAAAAGACTTTGAAAATGTGTACTATTCCCAAGGTCTAGAGAGGGGAGGAGGAGAGGAAACCTAGAAGCTGGCTACAAGCATAAAATCCCTTAAATCTCCTATAGTTGGGCCTCAGACTACCTGCATGCCCACTTGTAGTTTCATGCTCAAGTATATTTCTTTCCTTTCCTTTTTTTTTTTTGATGGAAACTAATCATCCATTTGTAGACTATTTTTAAAGTTTTTATTGTTATTCTGTTACAGTTGTTCAAATTTTTCCTCTTTGCCCTCCTCCACCCAGCCCATCCCCCACTCCCAGAGTCAATTCCCACAGTGTTGTCCATATCCATGGGTCATTCATACAGTGCCTTTCCTTCTCTCCACCATTATCCCCCTCCTCCCTCCCCTCTGACCACTGCCAGTCTGTTCCTTGTTTCTATGCCTCTGGTTCTATTTTACTTATTAATTTATTTTATTCATTAAATTCCTCTTATAAGCAAGATCATATGGTATTTGTCTTTCACAGACTGGCTTATCTCACTTAGTATAATGAAGTGTATTTCATACATAAACTTGCTATCTCATTTCCACGATATGTGCTGTCTCTTGCCTGAATTCATCTCTTGCAATCACAAGAACTAAGGAGGGGACCCCCTAACTCGGGTCTCTCCAGTAACAAAACCATGAACTGATGGTTCCAAGTGAGGGGAAATGGGTTCTGCAGAATGATGTGGAATAGTGTTTTTTGTTACACCTAGGACCCATTTAGCAAAGCTTATAATTATTACAAAAGGTTTGGTTGTTTCCCTTGGAATGCCAAAAGGATTGACAATTATGACAGGGATGACTGACTCCTATGGATGGGGCATGTAGGCCTCTGCAACATGGCTGAATGACAGAACTCTGCAGAGGGGCAGGCCAATGGACTAAAAGCACAATATATCTGATACCCAGTTTAAAATTTCCTTTCTTCCTTGTACTTCCCTGATATTATTTATCTCCACGCCTTAAACAATACTGCTTTCTGTGAGCTGGGCCTTGAGAAAGAGGCACTTGTTCATAGTTTGGGGATGGTATTCGATCAGAGAGAGGCAGCAGCCTGGAGAATCAGGCAGCAGAGGTGGCAGAGAAAAGCTGATACATGTGATAGGCTAAATGAAGGTACAAGGGAAAATCAGGACAAGCTTTTGACACATGTAATGATACACAGGGCAACCATACTAGGAGAGGAAATTGACACCCAGCATTGCAATAACCTTGTTCCTGGATTTTTAAAGGTAGAGGCACTACTGTCCCTCAACCAATCTCTGAGTATAGAACAATTTAGACAAATTTAAGTGACACCGTAGAAGAAGTGCCTTGTTTCCAAGGGTAATGAAGCGTATTGCCAGAAGGTACATGATGTAAGGCAAATGTGTACAGTAGTCCTAGGTAAGGTACTGCACAAAATGGGAAAAATATGTATTTAAAAACACCATGAAGTATATCTATACTTTCCCTAGGCTAATCTTATGTTATTACTTCAAACTCTCCTCTTTAAAATAGATTGTCAAATATTAAGTACTAATAATTTTCCTTTACTGTCATTTGGAATTTCACTCCAATAATTTAGTTTTACATTTACAGAAAATGTGAGAATCTTTACATTAGAGGCTTTCCACCCAACATCATTTTAAGAGAAGGGAAGTGAAAATTGCCACAAATATCCTTAATGTTAAAACACTTTCTCCCCACTCCCTTCCCTTGGTAACAAGCCCGTGTTGAATCCTTGATAGGAAGGAATCTCCAAAGAGAAAGAACATGTCAACATTCTTGCATATCCAATACTTCTGGAAAATTTTGGAAATTTAAAAATTTGTTTGAGATGGTGATGTGGTGGTAGGGAAGGGAAAGGTTTGACTAAGGTATTTTGAAGTGTATGTGTCAGCTATGAACCCCTAAAAGCCAAGCAAGGATTGTTGTTCCCATCATGAATAAGAAATGCATAGCAACAGGAAACAAGCAACAGTTGTAAAATAATAAAATAAAACACAATCCTAAATTGGTGCCATTTCATTGTCAGAGTGACTCACTCCTTTTTCTTCTGACTCTTCATTCTATTAACAAAGGAAACAAAGTCACTCTGACCATCTAGACTTCTTGAGTATCCATTTTTCATTCTTAATGTTCCCTCTGACATTTACAAACATATTTATTTAATTCAACAAGGTAGAAGCAGTCAGCTCTCTAACTAATGTAAAAGCTAGTTACACTGTGTTTTGTTATAAGGAAGGACAGAGAGCTAAGGAAACACTACAGTATAAAAATAATAGCTAACACTTAGTTAGTATTTACTAAGTGCCAAGTAAGTGAGATAAAATAACACACCCATTTTATAGCCAATGAGTGGTAATACCAGAATTCTAACTTCTGTGCTTTAGTTGGTGTGAGCTTGGCTCTGCCTTTATTTGTAGACCAGATTTGATCTCAATGACGTGAATGTGTCTTAAGTCCTGTATTCTGTGGCCTTAGAGGGGTATAGAACTTATTTTCCACCCATTTAGTTCTTCTACCAAGAGGATATTCTGGCATTCTTGGTAGTATAGTGAGAGTAACAGAAGAAGTTCCTGGATTAATAATCCCTTCCATTTGCTTAAATTTTCTAACCAATGGGCACCAACAAGGAATCGGAAAAGGCAGTGTATGTAGTCTAGAGGTTAACAGCACAAATCTGGGAGCCAGAATGTCCCTCTGTGAATAGCTTGGGACATTAGGTTACTTAACTTCTTCATGCCTCAGTTTCCTCATCTCCAATTAGGAATAATAATGGCACCAACATTTTAGGACTGTAGTGAGGATTAAGTGAGATAATCAGCCAGGCCCACCATTCAAAGGCCACACTGATTTACTACCTCATACACATAAAGCATAAGGGGGCATTTAGAACAAAAGACCTTTCCTCTTCATTACTGGAGAGAAGAAAAGAATCATGTAACCCTTTGTGACAAAGGGATCATGTGACCCTTTAAAAAGTAAGAATAGAAGCCCTGGCTGGTGTGGCTCAGTGGATTGAGTGCCTGTGAACCAAAGGGTCACCAGTTCGATTCCTAGTCCAGGCACATGCCTGGGTTGTGGGCCAGGTCCCCAGGAGGGGGCACCCAAGAGGCAACCACACACTGATGTTTCTCTCCCTCTCTTTCTCTCTCCCTTCCCCTCTCTCTAAAAATAAATACATAAAATCTTTTTTTTTTTTTTTTTTTTTTTAGTAAGAATGAGGTCAGAAATATCCATCCAGGAATGTCTAGTGAAGTGCAAACAATTGTGCTGCTGCCCAAAATCTGTAGCTTTATGCTGGAGGTTTCAGGTACTATATCCCATCAACTGAAGATTGCTTATATCTAACTGTATGGCACTAATGTCAGGGCTGATGATATGCAGAATTACAAGTCAGTCTACTTGTATTCTCTAGCAGCTAATATTTTAACTATGAGTAGACATCTTGGAGGAAGTAGTGGACAAAAGCTGAGGAAACCAGGAGATTTCCAGATTCAGAACTAAACTTTACCTTGGTGTAGGCCAGGCTTTATGTGATAGGTCACAGATGCACAGACAGGTCCTCTCAGCAGGGCATAAGGTACAGACAAAGGTAGAAACATAGTGACTAACGGTTATACCAGTTGGCTGGTACCGAAGATTCTATAGGGAGGGAAGGAGTGGGAGACTCAATGAGAGGTGTAGGTGGGGGCTGATCTGTTGAGGTAGCTTTCCCTGGCTCAAGTCTTATTTCAAGTTTGGCACCTTTGTAAACAGAAGTTTAAGGCTTTGTCACAAGTAATTTTGGTAACATATAAAGAAACTTAGTTGGAAATTTACAAGAAAGTTTTGGTAATACACAAGGAAAATAACAATAATAATTAGTGGCTACCACAAACTATTAGGTAAGGGTGTTATCATACTCTACTTTGATTTTCCACCAATAAATACACAGGGGATATTAAATGAAATAACTGAATGTACAAAGTTATATGGGCCAAGTAGCATCTTGGAATATCAGACTATCTTTTGATCTGCCAAGTAAATGTTCTGGTCACGCTGTCACAGTTGGAAATGTTTATAGCCTGTCTGCTCTTCTGAAGCGCATACACACACACACATACATATACATATACATGTACATATACATGTATATATATTTCAATGCATTTGCTGTTAGCCAATCAAGGATACAGATTTTGGCTATACAGATGAATACTTAATTGTTTTACTCAAATGCACTAAAATTCACTCCTTAAAATATTGTACAAAAGCAATCTTTTTCAGCATTTGCAGTATTAGCAACAGCATAGTGTTGTCTATTAACTTAAAACACAAAAGGGTCACCAAAATGTTTTAGCAAATATTTAATTAGAACAAAGTATTCAGAGGATAAAAAAGAACAAATAAAGGTTTCATGTGGCCAAGCTTACAACTGGTACTTAACAAATAAAGGGTAAATATTCCCAAAGCCTGTTCATTTGGCAGAAATGTCTTCTATCAATCAGTAACTGCTACACGGCCCAGACCAGACACTTCAGAGAGCCACTCAAATTTGTGGTGGGAGTCAGGTTGGAGGATAAAGGTGAACTTAAAATCAATCAGTCCAATACTGTCACCCTTTAAGTATTTAGGATACTTGGGTCAAAGGAATTGGCATATGAGTGTAGGGGGTGAACAGAGACAGAGGTGTATCTCTTCCTTTGTATCCCCGCATAAGTACATAAATATGCTTTCCAACATGCCTTTGCTTGTAGCTCTTGAATCATTATAGATAAAGTGAAATGGGATCAAATCTTTGTTTACAATGTCCACTGTAATTAAAATAAGGTGTTGTTTCACCTGGCATTACTCACATGTTACTCATGCTGCAAGATGCCAAATAGGAAAAGGCAGGGAGGACTTTGAATCAACAATATCAGAATCAAACAGCTTTCCTGACCTAAGAGTACCATAGCAAACCTAGTACAGAGCAATTAAATAGTACAGGCCTTCTCTCCTCAGGATTTTAATCCTGGGAGTACCAACTCTTTGACTGTTCCTATACAGAGGTGGCAGCCAATCAAGGAATCAGTAAGTTGAGTTCTTTTTTCGATGCCTTTGTAGCAGATACTGGAGAGTGACTCATTTATACTTACTCCAAACCCCTTTTAGCAGGTCTTCTTATATTGCATAGGTTAGAAAGCTAAAAAAATGATTTAAAAAAATCTTCCAGATTCCTTCACAGCTAAGGTTCCAAGTGCGATTTAGACTCCACCAGTCAGATTCATCCATAGGAGAACTGGAATAAGGAAGTAAACTCTGTGAAGAATATTGGTAATACTTGTGTACAATGAGTTGGAGGCATGTGGTTCCTCTGAAGAAGCTGATGAAGGTACTTTCTACTCTGTAGCATCACAAGTTCTGAGTACTAGGTGGCAGCAGGAGTGAAGTTTCTGCAAGAAATGTCCTGTGGTGTACTTGGCAGTTGTGCTGGCCAAATAACATCCAAACCAGAATCTCTGGCCCTCCCAGGGATTCAGTAAACTACCTATATCAGTTATTCATGGCCACAATGATGCATAACAAACCCAAAATTTCAGTGACATACAAAATAAGAATTTATGTAGTTATGAATCTGCAGAGTTCAGATGGGCTACACTTGCTCATGTATCAGTGGTCAGTTGCAACTGAACTTGTCCACACGTCTGGGGGTCAACTGGCTGTGACCCAATCTATGATAGTTTCAATTGGAACAAATGGAATGACTTGGTTCTGCATCACAGATCTCTCATTCTCCAGCAGGCTAGCTTTGGCATGTTCTTTTGCACTTGATAGTGGAGCAGGAACAAAGTATAAATGTGCAAGTGCCTTTCAAATCTCTACTATGGTACAAAGATGCACCATATCTACTAACACATCTTTGGTCAGAGCAAATCACATGGTCAACCTTAAAATCAAGGGACATAGGAATATTCTCCTTTAGTGAGAAAAACTACATAGTCACATGTCCAAAAGGCATGGGTAAAGGTGGGAAGAACTGGCTACAAAAACGCCCAACCACTGAATACCTCCAAACAAATACTTCTGCTTAAAATAGTCAGAAGAGATTTTCATTGTTTTCAATTATGAAATTTGACCAATACAGCCACACTGCTTGATAATCAAGACTTAAAATGCACAAGTGTGGCAAAACTCCACCAAAACAAAACCTTGAAAAAACAAATTGTTTTCCAAGCAAATATAGTGTTTGAGTTAAGAATTCTATGATTCATCTAACCATCTTTGGTTTGCTCCTGTTCTCCCCTTTCTTATTTCTCTTTTGTTACCCTGCTTTGCCTCTCTTGAGCTTTTTCTTTAGAGTCTAAAGAAACAGAATGTTAGATATATGCTAATATATGCATTGAACATTTCTGGATAAATATCAGTAACAGTTAACATGGAATGTCTATGAAGAGGGATACAAGAGTATAGGATGAAAAGTAGTTCTGATTTTCACTGTGTGCTCTTTGATGATTGAATTTTTTACCACATCACTGAAATATTCTTTTGGGGAGAAATTAAACAAAATATTTGATAAAAAATGAAAATATAAACAGACAAAAAGTGAAACAAAATATATGTGTAATCGTTGGTTCTACTCTTTTATTGTGTTTAGAAACTGTAGGGCTAGCCATAGTTGGATAGAGAAAGTCATGCCACTAGTCATAAATTAGATTGGGATTATTCTATTAAAAATTCATTATCATGAGTATATACTGCTATAAATACATTATTGAGTAAATAAGGAACTAGGAGGGAAGAGACAATTTTCCTGTGCAAGAAAATTCCAAATAATTTACACAGCTACTCCACCCTCAAGAAAATGAAGCATAACTCTCCACATCTTAAATGTGAGCTTCACATAGTGACTTCATTCTGAAGAGGGCAGTATGTAATGTAAAAGGGAGAAAAGAGTAACTGTGCAATGGAGAAACCTGGCAAATACTAGCTCAGCTAGGTGATCGAGATCAACATCAACAGTCAACAGTGGTATTTCATGTTGATAATACATACCCTTCATGTGATGTGGTGAGAATAGCACTCACCTCTATGGTCTTCATCCCAAAATCACATAACCCCTGTCTATCCATGAGAAAAATACCTAACAACCCCAGTTGAGGGACATTCTATAAAACACCTGACCAGTATCAGTCAAAACTATCAAGATCATCATAAATGAGGAGAAGTCTGATAAATTGTCACAGTCAAGAGGAGGATAAGGAGACATGACAACAAAATATAATGTGGATTTCTGGCTGGGATTTTGGAAGTGAAAATGGACATTAGGTAAAAATTAAGGAAATCTGAATACAGTATGGGCTTTAGTTAATGCTAATGCATCGTATTGGTTCATTAAATGTAACAAATGCACCATGCTATAGTATAGCTGTATGGGAACTTTCTGTACTATCTTCAAAATTTTTCTGTAAATCAAAATTGTTCTAAAAATTTTTATTAAAATTCATTATTAATTCTAGAAAAATACTTAAAATAATAAACCCATCAATGAATCAATAAATCAGCAGGTAGGATACAAATGACACTAAGTACTAATCGGACTCACACAAACAGAAATTTCAAAGAGGAACTAGGTGTTTGTGTATCTCAGAGAACCAACATTAAAAGGTCTATAGCTCACGCCCTGGCTGGTGTGGCTCAGTCAATTGAATGCTGGCCTGTGAACCAAAGGATCACTTTTGATTCCCAGTCAGGGAACATGCCTGGGCTGCAGGCCAGGTCCCAGGTGAGGGTTGCACAAGAGGCAACCATACATTGATGTTTCTCTCCATCTCTTTCTCCTTTCCATCCCCTCTCTCCAAAAATAAATGAATAAAGTATTTTTAAAACAATCTATAGCTCATGAATGAGCCCCATTTGAAGGGGGTTATGGTATAATACAAGGTTCATTATACACTTGAGCAGCATTTTAATGTAGGAAGCAATAAAAATACTTATTTTTCCTTATGTTTTAAGACTGGGCAATCTCTGAGAATAAGTGTTTTTACTGGTAAGTTAGGAGGAGTGCATGTGTTCTGCTCACTACAGTTTACCACAGAGGAACAGTCTCAAAGGAGAGGACACTCAGAAAGCCAAAACCCACCCTGCATTCTTGTGTAGCAGTCATTAGAGCGTTATTCGAAGGTGGAAAGCTCTTAGTGTGGAGAATAGAATGGAGAAGCATGACTGATAAATATCAAAGTAAGACCAAATCCACACTTGTCTACAGGGTATTGAAGGATAAGGTCCTCTCAAAGAGAAGGTCTATGAGGTCAGAATGGGAACTGGGATGTATTCACATTTCCTCAGCATTCCATGAAGGATTTGACTTAAGTGTTTGTTTGTTTGTTTTTGTGGACTATGGGTTAGATAATACTAGGTATTCACTTAAAAATTATTTCCTTAAATCCATTATAATTTTCTTTGGTTTGCTTAGAGCAAACTTCTTAGTGTGCACTCCATACACCCCAAGGGTGGATGGCTAGAATTTAGAGGGTCCATGAACTTGGATGAGAAAAAAATGATATTTTTATATTAACTAATCTCTAACTGAAATGTAGTAGTTCCTTCAGATACTAATGTAGGCAACAAATCACAATAGTATTAGTACCTATGACTTTGTCACCAATAGAAATCACAAGAGTTTTTCTTGTTCGTTATAGTTACTGCAAATATTGTGAAGTATTCTTAATGCTCACTACTACTCTAAACTTTGTGTAGTCAATAAAAGTTGTATATTAGTTGTATATTAGTTGTACATTAGTTGTACTAATGTACAGTCATTAGTGACACACCTAGGTAGGCCTAGGAGGAATGGAAAATCACCAGGTGGGAAAACTGTACTGTGGGAAACTGTAGCCTGGGAAAATGCCTGCCTGGGACACTGCCTGCCAACCTTACCCAGGACAGACAGATGCCCCGCTAAGACTGGGGTCTGGGGTCAGCCTATCTGGCATAACAGAATGCAGCTTTAACTTGAGCCTGACAAGATGTATCAAGAACAATGGTCAGCAGAAATGGCACCCAGCACCTAGCTATAGCCAATCAGACTCTGACACCCCAACTAGTTACCCTTTGAGGGTTTTTGCCCTTAAAAACCCTTCCCTAAGAACAACCGAGAGACTCTTAACCTCCCTTGGTTGGCTCTCCAACCTCCCTAGGTTGGCTGCACTTTCTCCACTTTCTCCTGCGAGTCCCAAACTCCCTTGGTTGGCTCCACTTTTCCCTCTTATTCCCCACTAATAAACCCTGCTCCTTAGCTCACTGTGTCCATCTGGTTTCTTGAGTGACTCTGACCTAACAATTAGACCCATCACTAGATCTTGCTGTTTAATAAGTTAATAAAGAAGTACATATATTACTATATCACAAATTTGTTGTTTTTAATATTCTGATAACTGGATTTTGATATAATTTGTTTCCTTTGTGATCCAGTGTGTTTGATTTCATACATTTAAATTACTATTCTGATCAGGAGGCCATAGGCCTCCTTATCAAGTTATCTGTGGCACAAAAATATTTTAAAGGTTATAAACTTTGGCCTAAAATTTAAAATCTGGTATAATTTTACAGCTTTGAGTGGTAGCATTGCCAGGAAAGCAAGGAGTAGGTTTGAAGTATAAAGAAAAATGTAATATTAATAGTCTCACCACTCTCTACCATCATACCACCTCCCAACATATGCATGTGCACACATGTGAGCACACATTTACATACAGACACAGAACATAGAAACAAGCAGGATTGTAGCCCATGAGTGCTGTGCTGAGACCAGAAGTAAAATGGCAGTGGGGCTGTACATGGCAGAGGAGTCTCTGGACATACAGGAACCACAGGCAAGTGGACACTGGAGCAGAGAGGACACACGAACTGTTCTTCTAAATAGTCTAAAGATGTGATCTTTAAGAGCCATAGGAGAAAGTGAATCTTGTACCCTGCCATTTTCATTGATTATAATACATGTGGAAACACAAAGGGGAAAAATACAATGTATGATAAACACTGACTCTGAGAGCCAGTTCAGAGGGATAGAGTAAACTTTTAATGAAGCTATGTTTTATTAACACAGAATCTTTGTTGGTGGTTCAATTTTTTATAATTGTTATATAATATCTGATATTACATATATGAAAGAATCTATACTTCATTTATATAAGTGATAAAGAATAATAATAAATGAGTCTTGATGACCCAATCACCCAATTCAAAAGCTGGAACATAATGCCACTGCATCTATTATACAGGATGTAGCAAAAGTAGGTTTACAGTTGTTAGTACATAAAACAATTTACTCTTTTATTATTATTTATTAATTATTGTGTTATTTTCCATACAAACAACTGTAAACCTACTTTTACTTCACCCTTTATGCTCCTACCATATCCCATCCCTGTCTCTCCATCAGGGGAAAGAATTGGCCTGACTTTTTAGTTTACCTTGTTGACTAGTTTATCGTAAGTATACTATTCCTTACAATATATTGTTTGGTTTTAAGCTTATAAAAATTATGCCCAACTGCATGAAGTCTTTGATGACTTAGGTTTTCATTCAATATTTTGTTTCTAATATAATCCATGTTCTTGCATATAACAGTGGTTAATTCACTTTATTCTATTGTTAAATAAGTATTGCATTTTAAAATTTATCTACTTTCCCATCAATGAACAATTATGTTATTCCAGTATTTTTGTACTATGAACCACGATGCAAAGAGCATTGCTAAGGAGGGTTCCTGGTTCACATGCAAAATAATTTCTCTAGGGGTTATACCTAGAAACAAAATTGCTGGGTCATAAGGCACATATATCAATTTCACAAGGTAGTGCCAAGTTTTATTTTTCAAAATTATTTTTACTAAATTTCCACTCCCATCAACAAGGTGTATCAATTTTTATTGATCAACATCCATACTGATATTTGATACTATCAGATTTCATAATGTACTGTCACCTTTGTACACCACAGATAGTATAGTGCTTCACTATATAAAGTGCATATAAGTGTCAGCAAGTGCCAAAGTTTTATAAATACAGCTTAATTTAAGGTTATACAACATCTTAACCTGAGTCCTCCCTGGAATGCAGAGCCTGAGACAAAGGTTTGCATGCAAGTACCTTATGTTATTTTTGTGGGGGGTGGCAGGAGACTAATTCTAGGGAATAGAAGTAGGGAACTGAGGAAAGGGGTCAGAAAAAGAGAGGAAATACAGAATATATTTTTGACTTGGCCACAACTATAGGAAACTGGGGTTTAATCTGGCTTAGACCTTCTGAGAGCCTGTTAGAAGCAAACAATACTAAAATGCACTTCAGAATTATCTGGCCAAATATGGAAGAAGGGAACTTTTATCCCTGGCTCCCATCCCACATCAGTCAAGGGTTACTCTGGTTTTTAACTCCCTCACATTCCACACCACACATATGTGGGTATGCTAGGGGGTTTCCAACAGGCCTCTGTATTGAAACATCAAAGAAGTCCTGGGGTGAGAAGTGGAACATTCACTGTGAGGCTAAAGCGAGGTGTTATCTGCTTACATCCACATAAAACTGGTTACTGGATAGATTCCTTGACTAAAAGGTGGTCTGAAATGATGTACAGTATGGCAGAAGATATGCCCAATACACATAGCTAGTAAGTGGCAGAGATGGAACTCAAGCATTTATATCTGTCACAATCCAAATATAAGGTACTTGGCACATAGTGTGTAAGTACTGTCCACTGTCTATACAACAGCCATCCTTACCTATCTTCTCTGCTAAGAGAACACTAATATGTTGAGGAAGCAGCAAAGATCCCTGGAATGGAACTAGCACAGTAGTTCCATGTGCCATCACAGACCCAGATCCCTTCTTCTATCTTTCTATTTGAACAAATTCAATGCTAGTGTATATCCAAGAGGTCACTCTGGCCATCATGCCTTCATTCCAGGCTAGCAGCTAAAGGAAACAGGAGGTATAAAAGGGCCCTCCTCCCAGCCAAATCAAGTCTCTTTAGGCACACATCCTAGAAGTCCCACATAACACAATAATTATCTCTCACTGGCAGAACTCAGTCACAGGATACTACCTTGGTGCAAGAGATGCTAGGTAACAGACACTGATGAATTGCCACCAGGAATGAAATTTGATTTAGTCACTAAGAAAGAATGAAAGGATATTGGGTTACAACTAGAAGTCTCTGCCAAAGCAGCCATTTGATTTGGCCAAGATTTTAATCTGTAACTCAGTCTTCCTATTTGTAAAATGGAAATAAAACTACCACCTCACAAAGTTGTTATGAGAACTAAATGGAATCATGTAAATAAAACTGCACAGTACCTGGCATACAGAAAATGATTAATAAACACTATCTACTATTAATTCACTTTGTTGAATCATCATCATCAGGCCTGGCACTGAGCAGTACAACCTCCGTGTCTTATCAGTGTCTGCATTTATCAGGCTTGAAGGTACTGGATGCTGACTCACACTAACAACACTCCTAAATGATTAAAGTCAGAGTGGTGGCTTAGTAATTAATTCACAATGACAAATAGAACTTTCAGGCAGACCAGGCAGCCTGACCAGGCTATTTTCTCCATGAAGGGAATGAACATGGGGAATCATGGGCTGATTGCTGAACATGAAATCAGAAAAAAACAACTCATTACACAATTCAAATGTTTAATGGCATTGGACTCTAAGAACGTATTGCATTCATCTCCACAACTGAGTATGTCTAATGTGGCGGGTTAGGTGATCCGGCTGGAAATATGACAGGTAATCTGTCCCCTGGACAGTGCTGGAAAGCGCACTACCAATTGCAGAAAATGTTCACTAGGAATGTGGAAAACGTGTGAAAGCCTTGAGGATGAACTCAAAACACTTATAGCATTGACAAATACATTCTGAATAGAAGCCCTATACACCTGGCATAAGTTTGGAAAAGGCATAAGTAAGGGAAATAATTGAGTAAGACCCATTCTTCTGATAACAGGTCCAGAGTAAATGGGACAAGAAGAAACCTGCTTTTATCTATGCTTAAAAGATGTATTGGATTACAGATTGAATCTATTTTCTAAGTTTAAAACAGAAATATTTTAGTTGCTTTACATAAAGACATAATAGAGAACATTAATAAAAATTTAAAATGACATAAAATGCTTTAAATTGAGCCAGCAGAAAAATATGATGTATATATACATGAGTGTGTGTATAAAATCTCAATTGTCAATTAATGTACAAAGATAATTAACTTTGTATTATCTAGGCTGACCATATACCTTATCTTGGCATAGTTTTTCTCTAAACAAGGTACAATAAAAAGCAGAAAAGCCATGTGGTATAAAGGAAGTAGTGTTAAGCTTTGGAATCAAAAAGATACTTTTGAGTTTGGTTTCACCTCTTATAAGTAATGTGATCTGAAAAACTTATTTAATATCTCTGAACTTCCTTTTTTCCTCTGTGATAGATTGTGAGAAACAGCTCTGATTTTTTACCTCTCCTTAGATCCAAGTTTTTTGCCTTTTAACTTTCTAGAGCCCTCCCACTCTGACTCTGGGCATGACCATGTGTCTTGTATTGTCCAACAGAGTAAAGTGGACATGATGATATGGCAGTTACAAGCCTAGGCCTCAAGAGGGCTGTGTATTTCCATTTGTTCTCTCTTGCACCTCTGCTACTGCCTTGAGAACAATACTGGGTAGCCTGCTGGATGATGAGGAACATATGAAACAGAACCTATGTGTACCAGTTACTCCAGTCAAGATTTGCCTAGATCAGTCAATATCCAGGTACCCCCAAGATATGGGAGCAATCCCAGCCAAGATCAGCAAAGCACACTAGCGACCCCAGAGTTGACCCAAGACACATAAGCAATAAATGTGTACTGGCAAATGCTACTGAGATTTTTGTGGATGGTTGCTATGCAGCATTATTATGGCAATAGTTAATTGACACACACACACTCTTGACATCCATATATTACAAGGATTAAATGAGGTACTTTAGGTTTAGTGACCAGCATACCACAGTCAACCAAAAAAAAAACAACACTATTATTATTATTGATAGACTTCTACTGTACAAAATACCACCACATTCTTGAGGTGATACCTAGGTCACTAGCTTAAAGTTTTGGATGATTCTAAACCATTTATTCTCACATTTACAGTCTCTTGTTTTATTCCTACAAGTGAATAATCACATCTATAGAATGTGAATTTTACTGATTTAACTCTCAAATAGCAGGGCAACTATTTTCCCATCTCCAATTATTCTGGAGGGGATATTATTCAACATAGCTCACTATTTGATGGATATGGAAATAAAGTGATTAAATTAGAAGTAATTTAATGTGTTTTGAGAAATTTGCAGCATCCCTCAAGACTGGACAGTCTCTGAAATAGTTAATTCTTCAAAAACTCACATATGGGAAGCAAGCAACTAGTATCATGAAATCATCTTTTTTTTTGTTTTCATTGTTTTTATTTTTTTCCACATTTTTATTGTTGTTCAAGTACAGTTGTCTCCATTCCCCCCCCCACCACTTCCCCCCGACTCCAGCCATCCCCACTTCCCACCCTTGATCCTACCCACTTTGGTTTTGTCCATTTTTCCTTTATACATGTTCCTGAAATCATTTTTGAGTTGGTGTGACAGCAAGCTGTAATTTAGCTCTGTGATTGGAGAGGAAACATGAAGAGAGACAAATGGGCTGACATGTAGGCTCCATATTCATTCATCTCAATTGGTGTAAGAGATTAAAAGACATCAATGCAGCATTTTCTCTCATTTCCTCAGGCTTTGTCTTATGAGCAGAAAAAGTAATTAAGCTTAGCAGAAGAAAAAGTACAACACAATCAGCAGTTATGACAGCAAATATGGCTGATAAACTTCACATATAGTGATATATGTAATGAACTAGTCTCACACAATACCGTGAAGTCTCAAACTGTCAAAGATATATGGTTCACAAAGTACGTGGTTCACAAAGCATCATCACTAGACCAATAGCATCACCAACACCTGGGGACTTGTTAGAAAGGCAAAATTCTTAGGCCCTACCCCAAACCCACTGAATCAGAAATTCTGAGGCCAGGACTCAGCAGTCTTCTTTTAACAAGTTCTCCATGTGATTCCAATGCCTGCTAGAGCTTCAGAACCACTGATCTAGACAGAGCCATGTAACTTAAAGTATTATCTACGGATAAGTAGCACTGGCATTTGCTAGAACTTCAGTCTCAGGGAGTTTGTTAGAATTGCAGAATCTTGGCCTCACACTGACTGAATAGGAATCTGAATTATAAAAAGGTCTTCAGGTGACTTGTATGCACATTAAAGTTTGAGAAGTGCTGTATTTGTCCAGTAGTTCCTGTTATTGGCTGAATTGTGTCCCCTCCCCAAATTCATATGATGAAACTCTAACCCTCAGTATTGTATTTCAGAACTTGACGATATTTGGAGACTTTAAAATGGTAGTTATGGCAAAATTAGGTCATATGACTGAGCCTTAATCCAATATGACTGGTGCCCACATCAATTAGAAGAAAATTAGGACACTGATATGCACAGGGGAAAGATCATGTGAAAACAGCAAGAAGGTAACCATGTACAAGCCAAGGAGAGAGTCCTCAGAATAAGCCAATCCTGCCAACACCTTGGTCTTGGACTTGTAGCATCAAGAACTATGAGAAAATAGATTTTTGTTAATTGAATCACCTAGTCTGTGATACTTTGTTATGACAGCACAAGCAACATAGTACAGTTCCCAAACTCAGGTGCATATTGGAATCATCTGGGGAATTTAAAAAATCCCGATACCTGGGTCCCATTCCCAGAGGTTCCAACTTAAGTAGTCAGAGTATCAGACCATAAATGTAGATTTTTTTCTTTCTTATTGTCATTCAAGTACAGTTGTCCCATTTCCCCCCCCCAACCCCAACCATCCCCACCTCCTACCCTCAATCCAGCCCCACTAAATGTACATTTTCTAAAAGTGTTCCAGTTAAGTGCAGGAAAATTTAAGAACCACTGATAGTCTAGTTCAAGGGTGTCAAACTCATTTTCACTGGGAGCCATATCAGCCTCGTGGTTGCCTTCGAAGGGCCGAATGTAACCTTCGGACTGTATAAATGTAAATACCCCTTAACAGTTAAGTGAGAGCTTGGCACTGTCACTGGGTAGAAACAAGGTGGAGGGCCGGATTTGGCCCATGGGCCTTGTGTTTGCCACCTGTGGTCTAGTTCATTCTTCTATCTGGTGAGATATCTAAGACTCAGGGTCCTGCAATTGTTAAATTTCAATCTCTTGATACTCACTTAGCTGATATCCCATCGTTATGTCCCCAAATATTCTGCATTAAATAGTTCAAGACTCCTTTCTATTGGGAAGGAAAGTCAGGGATCAAAGCTGGCAGTAATATATGCTGTCTTCATTTCATACATCAACTTATTTTCACATGTGTGCACTAGAGTACTAGGGATCGTGTTGAACACTTTTTGCAGTACATCTTCCACAGCACAGATATAGAGAAAGCCCCCAAAGAAAATCTGTTGACCTAAACTGTCAGTACTCACCACCTCCCCTCCTGTTAAGTTGCCCCCCAGATTCCTAGGATCCAAATTTAAAGTATCTAAATTGTGTAAAACAGCATTTCAGGGCATACTTGCCAAACCACTAATTAGTTTTTTTCTAGCTAACTCTTTTACACTGGTTCCTATAAAGTTGTGAAGCTCCCAAGTGCAGTACAGGCATACTGCAGTTTGCTTTATTGTGCTTCACAGATGTTGCAATTTTACAAAGGAAAGACCCTCCATCAGCAAAATGATTGTGGCACTCTTTATTGTGGTACTTGCCTTATCGTGGTGGTCTGGAACTGAACCTGCAATATCTCTGAGGTATGCCTGTAGTCTGCTCACAGAATAACTACTTACTGAATGTTTACTCTGTTCCAGGAACTGGAGAATCTGACCCATATTTAATACAATGGAAAACATGAATTGTACCCATACATATATTTTTTCTACCTGCAGTCTATAAAGCTAACAAACTCTACAAAAATGATTATGTATCAGTCTTAAAATACCATATACCTTATGGGGGAATCCTTTTCTAAATGTGCTTTTGCTACATTAATTAATATTTAATTTTTTATTTGGACCAATCATTAATACAGTCACTGGTTAAAACAGATCCATTTTCATGAGTCTAGCAGACTTGCTGGTTAGCTCCCCAAAGCCATCTCCAACCCCCTTCTCCCTGGCCTCCTTTCTACTATGGAAGGTGAAAAGCCTGATATTTTCCTAACCTCCGTTGCCATTAAGGACTGCTATATGGTCCAACTCTGGCCAGTGAGATACAGGAAGATTCTTTTGGGGAACTTTGAGAAAAGATATTATCTGATAAAAATTGTATGAGGAAAGATATTCTATCCTTTTTCAACCCATTTCTTGTTTTTGAACATGGGATAAGAATGTAATGTTCGGTGTTGTCAGAGCCATCTTGTAACTACGAGGGTAAGTCACTGACCCAGAACCCTGACATATTGGGCCACTGAACCAATCCAGTACTACCTGTTGACAGGCTTCTCCATTTCTTAAAGTCACCTTTAGTTGGCTTTTCTGTTACATGCAGCAAAAAAATATCACAATTAATATAGAGATATTTTCCATATTTGTCAAACTCATTTATTTAAAACACAGTGTAGCCCTAGCTGGTGTGGCTCAGTGAATTGGGTGCTGGCCTGCAAACCAAAGGGTTGCAGGTTCAATTCCCAGTCTAGGACACCTGCCTGGGTTGCGGGCCAGGTCCCCAGTAGGGGGCGCACAAGAAGCAACAACACACTGATGTTTCTCTCCCTCTCTTCATCCCTTCCCCTCTCAAAAAATAAATCAGTAAAATCTTTTTAAAAAGAAGGCAACCTTTAAAATATAAAAAAGAAAACACTGTGTAATCTGAGAATCCACACTGTGAGTGAAGAAAAAGCATGCCCAGGTGGTGGTCAAGAAATGGTAAACCCGATCTGAACTGAATTCCTTCCTTCCTTCCCTTCCCTTCCCTTCCTTCCTTCCTTTCCTTTCCTTCCTTCCTTCCTTCCTTCCTTCCATCAGACCACCACTTTACTAGGCTCCAGGGATACAAAGATGAGTTAGACATTACCTCTGCCTTCCAAAAAAACTACTATCTTGAGTGAGACTGATATGTAAAACAAGAATCACAAGATGGCAAGCGCCAAGATATGCAGAGGAGAGGCATCATCTCATTATAGAAGTGTGAAACCTATTCAGTTTGGGGTGCTCCCTAGGAAGAGATTTGGAAAAGAAAATTATTAAAACTTCCACTCAAGTCTAAAAAGTTATCCCTGTGACCTTACTAAACATGTTAGGTTTTATTAAATTGCTTCCTGGGGTGGAACAAGGTTTTTGTTTTTTTTTTTTTACAAACAAAAACTACAAACCAAATAACAATTCAGTAAAGAGCAACTCATTATACGTGCAACTCAATCAACTCCCCCACCCATCTTCCTCTCTCCCACAAAGCCAGATAAAGCAATGATTTGGTGGGAGGAGGGGATTTTTCTCCCATATCAGCAGTATTGTTTGTCTAGAGCAAAAGAATTCTGTGCTGTGAATTAAGACCACCTGTTAACATTGCAGCAAAGCAAACAATTTTGATGATAGAGCAATAAGTCATCAACATCAGCCACAAACACATTTATTCTAGGAGCAACTCTCCTCTGCTATTTTAAGCAAAAACAACAGCAATAATTAGTATCTATTTAACAGAAACACTTGTGCTTAATGATGGATAAGGGGACTCAGCTTTCCCTCAGTGATTTTCCTAAGGCAGATAGTGAAAGCACACACCCCCCATACACACTGGTGGAGGAAAAGAAAAACTAACATGTAGCTTTGCATTGTTAAATCCTTATAAGAAATAGAGTAGGTACTCATTGATTTTCTTGCAAGGGAAATAATAGGTTTGGAAGCATCTCTGCAAATAGACAAAATAAGACCAGCAGTAGTCTCTTAATATTTTCATGGAATACAATACAGTAAAAATAAAATTTCCAATAAAGCCCTATCAACATTATCATGACATTCACATTAATTGTGCCTCTGGAACACTGTGATTTAGTCAATAGTGACGAGATTGATATGCAGCTCTGGTATGTCCTGGGCTGGGGAGGAATGTTCCAAGATCCCAACTCGGGCTACAGTAAAACATCTACCTTGCTGAGAATGAAGACACCGCCCTGGCAAAGGGTTCCAGCCCAGCCCTCTAGCTTTCTCCCCACCCCACCCCCACCCTCTAAGAATCACCCAGGAAGAAAGTGGGGGAGGAGGAAAACACACCAAATAAATCAAACATTCCTAGCCCCATTAACGCTGCATCGGGACATTTGAAGGTACTCATGAAATTAAGAATATGGCCCAGAGTTTGGCTTGTTTGGAGATTGAGCATGAATTTGACATTCTCTGCTGCGTTTTAAAAATCTAACTTTCTGTCTCCACTGGAGAGAAGAGGAAGGAAGCAAAGGCAGAAAGAGACACAGACTGGCAGACTGCCTCCCCCCAGTCACCCAAGCATGAGGCATCAAAAAATGAGAAACTTACCTAGACGGAAAGGCAGCTGATCTAGCCTCCGGAGGAGGCCAGTATTCGTGGGTGAGTTGCTGAAGCTGGAGATGAAATGTGGACCCCGGGCGGGAGGCGAAGTCCCGCTCTTAACCCGAGGGAGCACAGTGACTCACACGCTCCGTGCCTGCCTCTCGCGCGGTATGCCCCTCTACACTCCCCGCCCCGCCCCGCCCCACGCAGGTACCTGGGCTGCGCGCTGGGAGGCAGTCTCCAGCCGCTCTTATCTAGGGGGCTCTCTGCCCGTTGCTCCCAGGCGGCGGCGCCAGAACCCACCCAGTCAATGCCAAGCCGAGAACAGCCCGCCCCTCCAGACAACCGCTGGCCACTGCAGGACCATTGCCTCTGTCGTGGGCATCCCTTCTCCTGCCTCCCCCCACCCTAGGACCCACTGCCCCTGGGCTGCCCATCTGAGCTCAACACACCTTCCATGTGCCATCTGGACACCATCACCAAGGCCCTACCTCAGGCTGTACCAGCCACTCCAGGATGGTCAGTCCCTGAACCCACCACCCCCCATCTCCCTCTTTCCTTGGTGTCAGAACCCGGCCCAGAGACAGGCGCAGGTGGCTCCTCCAGAAGGCAGGTGTATTTTTTTCCTTTGGTTTTCCTATGGCACTTACCTTGCAGGGACTCCTTGCCTCCTGGGCTGCCCATGAGACACACTTCCCACCTGTGAACTGGAGGCAAAATGCCCAGACCCTTCTACAATTGGTGTTTATGCCTGGTATTACCCTGCTCCCCACCACAGCCAATGCACAAATTACTCCCAGCTGCTTGGAGTCCCCTTCCTCACAGAGGTGGCTGTAAACCTCTGTCTTCTCAGATCCTCCAGAGTCCTGCAAAAGTGCTTGTGGGGACACCCTCCTATTTTGACTGGAGGTAGGAAGAACAACCGAGGCCCCACCCAAACTTTATTGGGACAGTAAAGGTGCTGTAGAGTGTGAAGACATAGAAGACATACTATCTCCAGCAAATAAGGATTGGGAGTTCTGCACTGGGGACTGAAATATTTTTCTGGTAGAGGTTATCTTGGTCTGCTGGAGAGATAGATAGGGGCGATGAGAGATAGGGGTCCTGCTTCCATCATATCAAAACTGGCAGGAAGAGCATGTAGAATAAGAATCCCATTAGTCTTGGCAAAAATGAAGGATTATGGAGCTCAGAGAGAAATAAACAAAAATCAGGAGGGAATGGAACATTTTCCCATCTTGAGGACAGCATACTTAAGCTGCCATATTTCCTACTACTCGGCCAAGAAATGAAAGGTTACTGCCTATTCAGAAACCTCGGTGATCTTCCCCTACTCCCACCAACACACACCCCTCATCATCTCATTGTTTCTGATGACCATTATAAACCTAGATCTCCCCCAGGATGGTCAGGGACATGACATTCATCTCAATGTCCCAGTAAGCCAGCACAGAGCCTAACACCCAGTGGAAAATTAGTCATTTGTGCAAACTACGAGACCTAAATACAAGACCTTCCTACCCCTGTCTTCCACCTCTATGTTTTCCATCTGTTTCCATTTAGTTTTGATCCTTATCTATACCAACTTTCCTAAATAACATCATTCCTCAGTTTCTCTACCTCTACTCTCTATAAGGTCATGTTTCTTTTCCAACTTATTTCTTTTATTTTTCTAAAATCTCCCCTATTCTGCATTTTCTGTTGCTATCTTATTTTCAAGTTTAATCTCAATGAACTGCTTTTGCTGCTTTTTGTTTTAATCTTCTGGGTGCTTGGATCAAAATTCTTACATATCAAAAACCCTACATTCTCCAGAATGTGTGTGTGTTCATTTGTGTGTATCCAAGAAAATGTGTCTTTTCATACAAGGTTATTGACCATAAGCCATAAATATTACTAGAATCATATTTTCATCCATTCATTCAACTTACATTAACAGTGCACCTACTATGTACCAGGCATTGTTTCAGATCCTGAGTTTATAAAGATGAATAAGGAAAAGTTACTACCATCAAGAACATACCAAGAGATGGGGGAAGTAGAGGAACAGACAATAAACAAAGTCTTGCAACAATGCTGTTGTAGGGGAGTATACAAGGTGCTGTGGGAATGAGATGGGAGTGCACAGCACTCTATGGAGGAGGTGGGGATGGTCATGAAACATTTCACCACAAAATAACTATTGAATTGAGTGTTAAAAACAGACAGTTTCCAGGGAAATGATAATGGGAGAAATACACAGAACATTAATAATTTACTTTGTATTCTTAATTTGTGTCTCTTTTCTCTTGTGATGGCATCAGTCTTTAGGCAGAATGTCTAAGACAGCTCTAGAATTAAGAGAGTTTTCTTTCCTTATAGCTCCAGCAAAGCTCTAGGACTTGGCTCTGCTTGGATCATAGGTCTATCCCTGAAACAATCACCATGACCAGATAAGTAATATATTCTGATTGGCTATCCTGAGTCATGTGCCAATCCCTGTTTTTTTGTTTTTGGGGGGATGTGATTGAAGATTGATAGATTGACTTTGCCTGATGAAGCAAGTACAGTTCCTAAAGGAGAAGACAAAAAGGACAAAAGTAACATGTTGACTACATTTATGAAAACATTTCCCTAAAAAAACCTCATTTTGCAAAATAACACACTAAAATTAGCAAGGCTTATAGAAAAAATAGATGTGAGGGCATATTACTCAAAACTTATGCAAGTTCATTAGCAGAGAATTAACTGAATATTTCAGACAACAACGTGGCTAGTTGAAACACATGGCTTGGTATAACTAGAGGCTGTCTCAGGGCATATTAAAACACAAGAAACCAACAGAAAGAAAATTCTAGCTTAATAGGGCTCAGACAATGCAGATGTAAGTGGAGCTCTAGGAGAGTAAGTTTGCCACTAAGGTGGGAACAGGAGGAAGTGCAATCTGCCAGAATCAAGAACCATGAATTGCTGGAGGTATACCTGCTTGGGAAGGAAGCCCTGGGTGTAGACCTTTGCTTTAAATTTTCTGAAAATGAAGCTAAAAAGGCTCCTGACTATGCAGCAGATAAATTGAGTCCTTTTTCCTCCCATGTTGAAGGTTAAACTCCAACACAACTTCCACATTATATTGGCATTATTTCCCTATTTGCAATTGCATATAAACTAATTTTATATTAAATGTTTTCTAACAGAAGGCATAGTGTTTATTTATTACCTATCAAATATTTGCTAAGCACCTGTGATTTAATCCAGTCTTGAGTTTTTAAATTCCAGTGATTTGCTAATGACGCCCAGACTTATATTTCTGGTTTGAATTCTAGCAACCTGCCTAACAACCTCATTTGGATGGCTAACAGGAATTTGAAACTTTTTGTACAAAATCCAATTTTTGTTATTTCCCCAGATCTCCTCTTTCTGAGGTTTTCCCCATCTTGTTTAATGGCAACACCATCTACACCGAGGCTCAAACTAACATTCCTTGGATCATTTTTTTTTTTTACTTCTTTCTTTCGCTTACACTCCATATCCAATTCATTAGCAAATATGGTATATTCTACCTTCAAAACACATCTAGAATCTGACTACTTCTCATAATCTGCACCACTACCATTTGTGTCCAGCTACCATTATCTCTTCTGTGTTATTACAAACAGTGCAACTGGTCTCCTTGCTTCTGCCCTTTGTCCCATATAGTCCTTTTCCCACAATAGCTGAAATGATCCTTTAAAAATACAATTCCAAACGAGTCATTTATCTGTTTAAAATCCCCATTGTTTCTATATCTCTCTCAGAGTAAAATCCAGATTGTTAAAATGGTCCCTAAGCCCCTACCTGTTCTAACCCCTGCCATCTTTCTAAATCTATTCTCTTTCACTTTCTCTCTAGTGTACTCCACTCTGTTTTTACTGGCCTCTTTGCTAGTCCTCAAACACACAAAGCTGGTGCACTGACTGTTCCCTCTGCCTAGAACTCTCTTCCTGCAGGTATAATCAGGGACCACTCTCTCAAAAACATTAGATTTTTCTTCAAAAGTCATCTATCCTTGAGTCCTTCCTTGACTGTCTGATTTAAAATAGTGACTCTCCCACCTAAACCACAGCACTACTTATCTCCCATTCCTGCCTTATTCCACACATAGTTCTTATCCCATCTGACATACTAAATATTATATTCACTGATTTCTTTCTTTTTTCTGTCTCCCACTTATGCAACATAAACTCCATGAAACATAGATTTCCATTTTATTTAATGTGGTATCCCTAGTACCTAAAACACCATCTGACATGCAGTAGGTACTCAAGAAATATTTGAGTGCATATTTGCCTATCATGTGCCACAAACTTTTCTAGGCATTAGGAAACATAGCAGGAAATAAAACAGATAAAGCCTCCACATCAAGTGTGTGTTTAAATCCCTAAATACTAGCTTCTAGAAAGCACAACCTGTTTCAATATTTTAGCCTATTCCGTATTGACAAGCAAAGTTGTTATGCTTAAGAAAACAAATAATGTATATTATGTAATAAAAATTCCTTTATATACTTACTAAGACTTGATATAAAGTTTGTTTGTTGTGTTGGTTGATTTTTTAATCTGAAAATCCCAATTAATCATTGTCTGACTTCACTGAAAACTTTTTTTCACTGGTAGATGGTTCTGTAACATCTCGACATTAAACCATCACAAGCTGACTATAAATCTGAACATCTGTTTTGTCATGGGGATATTCCATTCTTATCAGTATCCAACATAAAAGAAAGGGCCTGAAAAGTAAAATTACAGTAAAACTGCATGGCACTGAAATAATATGATTATAATTACAAAGTAACACACTGGTGTCATGGGGTAGCACATAATTACATGGCAAATGAAATGGGGAGATAGAATGTGTTGTAAGCTGAGACATAAAGAGATGACTGGTGGTTGGAGTGTTTGGGACCAAGGGTTGGGCATTTTTGCATTTCCAGTCCACTGAATGTAGCCCCTTTTGGGTTGGGAAGTATCATATTAAGATTACTACTGGAATGTGCTTTTATACTTCCTTTTATCTTCCAGTTCATTTCCAGGCCATTGACCCAACAAGGGAGGCCAGAAGGCCAAGGACAGCTGGGTTGCTTAAAGTTTTCCAGATTCCCCCTCTCAAGGTCAGGAAATGGTCTCTTACAAAACCAAACACTAAAGTAGTATCATCAGGCGGTGAGGTATTGATTTTATACACTTGAGTGCCATTATTCTCCTTGAGAGTCTTTCAATCTGCCAGCTGTTCTCACCACCATTGTGGCTCACTGTTCCATCATTAAAACTTTGGCACAGGTAGCACTGTTGAGACAATGTGGACTTTTAAATCAGAGCTGCATAACATACCATGGGGAAAAACTAAAAAATATTTTAGAGAGAGTCAATTATCTTCAGAAATAAAGAAAAAAACATCAATCTATTATATATTTATAAAGATCTTTACATGTGTCTCTGATATTCCTCTTTGCAACCCTAAAAGATAAGGTAGGTATTATCACTCCCACTCTACTAATGAGGAAACAGGCTCATAAAGATTAAGTACTTTGTCTATGGGCATATAGCCAGTCAGTGAAAGAGCCAGAATTCAAGCTAAGATATATTCTGTAAGTTGGTGCTTTTATCAATCAGCTGTAGCCACAAAATGTTGTCCCAAAAGTCAGGGGCTTAAAACCAGAATCATTTGTTCTCATGTATCTATGGGTTAGAAAAGAGTTGGCTAATTTAGGCTGAGCTTAGTTGAAAGTGACTCTACTCCACTTTCCATTAGCATCTGGGACTAGAAGGCTAGTGAGGGCGTGCTCTTCTTATGGTAACTGTAGAAGAGCAAAACAAAAGAGGAAGCACACAAAGTCTCAGAACAGACACAGCATCATTTTCATCTCATCCTATTGGCTAAATAAAGTTCTTTGGCTGAACTCAAAAGTTAAAGGACAGGAAAGTACACACAACCCATGGAAGGCACTGCAAAGTTATATGCAAAAGCATCTGTACAGGAAGAAATAAGGAATTGGAGCCATGTATATATTTTACCACAGTGTTCTTCCCTATTGTACCAGGCAACTTCTCCATGCAGTTTTCTCATCTATGTTTTAGCTCCTTATGATTGATACAATGGGTGTCTATTTTGCCCTCCAACTAGAATCTGTTAAAAAAACAAAACCACAAGCCCAAAATGGCATCACTCATGCTGAAAGCCCATGATACCAGACCAAGATTTAATACCTAATCTAACTGCTGTTTCAACCTCTCCCAGAAACATACTCTTTATTAACCAGTCTAGAATTTTCTGTTCAAGCACCAGTAAGGAAATTGGTCACATGGGCCCTCTCCATCTCCAATAGAAGAGGTAATCTGCATGATAAGAACCCTTCCCATTCTCTTTCTCCATAAAAGATTTCCAGGCCCCAAAACGATCCTTTATTTTCTTTTTCTTAAGATTTTATTTATTTATTTTTAGAGAGAGGGGAAAGAAGAGAGAGAGAGAGAGAGAGAAACATCGATGTATGTATGGTTGCTTCTCATGTGCCTCCCAGTGAGGACCTGGCCCACAACTGAGGCATGTGCCCTGACTGGGAATTAAATCAGCAACCCTTTGGTTCACAGGCTGGCACTCAATCCACTGAGCCACACCAGCCAGGGCTGAGCCTTTATTTTCTTTTGTTAATAGCTTCCTTTCCCCAACCTTCTTCCTATAAAAACCTTCCATTTTGTAACATCCCTAGGAGTGCCCTTCTAGATGTTAAATAGGATGCTACCTTATTATCTTAATTACTTAATTAAGCCAATTAGATCTTCAAATTTGCTTGGTTGAATTTTGTTTTTAACATTTATATTTGCATAACTTATTTGCACTTTAACAAGAACTTTAGCCTGAGATATGACCCATTTTGTCATGTGTGGCCCTGATGGGATAAGAAACACTTTCTAAGCAGGAATGCTTTTTTGTAGTTTGTATATCACACTAGCTAACTTGTCACTGGGAGTAAGTGGTGAACAAGAAATAAAATGCAACTTGCATGGCTGGATGTCATTTTTTTCTTTTTGTTGTGCAAGTTTTATTTGTACAATTATAATTACTTTAAGAGTTAATACATCCCATCAGTCACATTAAAGAATATATTCCATTACACCTGGTTTTTAAATTATAAACTTGGTTTAGTTAGGAAGCATTGTTCTCCAAATATATTTATTTTATTTATTTATTTATTAAAGGTTTTATTTATTTACCTTTAGAGGGGAAGGGAAGGAGAGAGGGAGAGAAGTATCAATGTATGGTTGCCTCGTGTGTGTCCCCTACTGGGAACTGGCCTGCAACCCAGGCGTGTGCCCTGACTGGGAATCGAACTGCAGTTGTTTGGTTCGCAGGCCCGTGCTCAATCCACTGAGCTACACCAGCCAGGGATTTGTTTTTTAAAGAAAGAATTTATTAGACCATTGCTAGCCAAAAAAGAAGATTGGTCTTGGGTGATGGAGTCTAAACTCCAGCAGCATGGCTAGGTAGGGAGGATGATGTGTCCAATGTCCAGGAGTTTTGCAAATGTTTTTTTGTGCATCAAGTAGGGGGGAGAAAGCTGTAACCTGCTCTGAAAGGATTTACATTAGCTCTAGACAAAGAGTATGGGCCAGTTCTGAGAAAGGGAAAGCAGAGTACACAAGGAAGAAGCTCATGGGCCTGTAGATCAGCTGTGGGCAACAAATTGGGAAGTTTCTGTGTCAATAAGAAGCAGAGGCTCCTGGTGCTGAAGTACCCAGCTGTTTTCTCTTTTGGATAATCACAGAAACAGCTACCTGGAAATTAATCTTAAATCCCAACAGATATACAGAAATGTGAGCAGTCTTTTGTCAGAGCTGGTCCACAGCAATTAACAGGCTAACTGTTCTGTCACTTTCTTTCACTCTCTAGATGCTATAATTTTAACTTAGAAAATCTCAGAATTTTGTTCTTGTCATAAGTTCCTAGAATGAAACTTGTATACCCACAGTGGAGGGATGCTAAGGAAACACTGCCTGAATGGTAAAGGCCAGTTGATCATCCCTGGAGGTGATTTTGTAGGTACTTAGTACTCTTCAATGCATTAATACACAAAAATCTTTACCTGCTAAGTGCTGGATCCTGAAAGAATGTAGGGTCTGGTGTGAGATTGTCCAGATTTGAGTCCATACTCCATGACTTATTAGCCCTGTCACCTCTCTGGCCTCCATTTCCCCATATGTAAAAACGGAGATAATCAAGGATAATTATTTGTAGAGTTATTGTGAAGCTTAAATAAGTTAATCTATATGAGCACTTAGCACTGAATGCATGCTTACCTGTTATTTTATCCTATGAGCACAGCTGGCCAGAGGGAGGATGCAAAATAATTGAAGAAATTATTCATGTCTTTAAGAAACTAATAATCCATTTCAAAAAAGAAGGCATATATTAAACAACAAGAAAGAAATCACAAGATAATTATGTTATTTAAGGGTTTTTTTTTTCCCCATTTACAAGCAACAGAAGTTAACTTTGTCTTATTTAAGAGTGTTAGAGAAAATTCATTGTAATGATTCAGGGGTCTTCCAAAGCCTTAAAAACAATTTCAGCTCCTAAGCCTTGGGTAAGAAGCAATCCAGCTCCAGAAATTCGACAGTTAGAGCTGGTTATGGTTCCTACGTCTCTTGAGTTTAGCCAGTAAGGTGACTTCAGCTCCAACACCCCCCAATCTCTGGGTCTCTGGGTCCCAAGTTTCAAATGTTCAGGAAGAAGAAGCTGATTGGCCCAGCTCATGTCAGTTTTTGACCTCTGGACTGATTCATTAGCATAGACTCATATCAGACATGGGAAGCCATGGAGTTGCCATCTCCTATATATTAGAAGTCTCATCCCAGATATTAATACGGAACTCCTAGAATGTTTGGGTCCTGTTATATCTCTGCCCTCATCTCCTACAGTGCTCCAGACACTCTAACCTCCCAGCTTTTCATAAAAAAAGTTAGACACACCATGCTTCAGGAACTTTCTACTTGCTACTCCCTTTGCTAGGCATATTTTTCTCTCATATGGCCGCATAAGAATCAATCACTTCCTTATCTCCTTCAAATGTTTAGTCAACTGTTATCTACTCAAGGAAGCCTTCCCTGACAAAGTTACTTAAGATTGTAACACCCCAACCCCGTACATACACATACACATTTCATCTACCTCCTAGTCTGCATTATGTCTCTCTGAAGTATTTATAACCTTCAGTACCAGCTAGCTACTTATGCATAACAAAACACCACAAATTTAGTGACTTAAAACAACAACCACTTTATTTCACTCTCTCTGTATTTTTTGGGTCGGTATTGTGGGTTGGCTGGGCAGTTCTTCTGGTCTGGACTGACTCAGCTGCTCAGACATCTGTGGTCACTGGCAGGTTATTGAATGGCTAAATGATACAGAATGGCCTCATGCACATTTCTAGTAGGTTAGAGGACTGGGTGACCTCTATTATCTTCCATGTAGCTTTCTCATCTCCCAGCAATCCTCCTTGAATTTGTTCACATAGTTGTGTCAGGGTTCCAAGAGCAATAAAGTACTAAGCCCCAATCAGCTAAACTTTTCAAATCTTGCTTATGTTTGTATCTTATTTGCTAATGTCCTGTTGGCTAAAGCAAGTCACATGAGCAACCTAGATTTAAGAGGTTGAGAAATAGACTCCAATTCTTGGTAAGAAGTGCTGCAAAGTCATATCGCAAAATAACAAGGTAAAAGGGTATACAAACAGGGATGGGAAGAATTTGTGGCCATACATGCAATCTACCACACTTTCTAACAACTCATGTTACTTATTTATTCTGCTTATTATAAAAATTACTCTTTATCCATTCTTGAATCCTTGCCAAAGGATAATACTGGGTGGGGGAAATTTGTGTAGAGAAATTATTTTCAGTTTCTTTTCCCACACTGAAGAAAGTATATGTATCTATGAGAGAAGCTTGGCCCATCAATTGCCACATTTTTGTGTCACCATTTCTGTACAGTCTTTTAACTGTTTTAATAGTGCAATGTATTAACAACCCTAGTAATTGCAGACAAAAATCTATGTCTCACATGATTATTCAAATAAATGCAAATTGACCTAATGGCCTCCTTTAGAGAGAGAATTATTATGCAATGAACATTTGCTCTGACTGATATTATGTATGTAAATGAGATTTTAATTTTGATGTGCTTTCATATGGACATATTTTCAGTTTAATGCAAAAGGACTTACAGTATATCATTAAGGCTAAGTCAATCTGTTTTCCAGTGTGTCTGTGTGCTTAATAATGACATAGACAATGAGATTTAATATTCAGAATATCAGGTATTCTCTTCTGCTTACCACTTCTCCACCCCCGATGCCAGCATTATTACAGAGAACTTTATTTTAAGGATAGGGACATGATGTCTTGCCTTCCTACATTTTTATTCTTTTCTCTTCTCCAAACATCCTCCACCCTCCCACTTTCCCCTTAGATTTTTGGTTTGTTCAAATAATTATAAGGGCACAATACTGTCATTCATGACTCTTTATCAACCCACTTGACCTCAGAGAAAAGAAGGAAGGAAGGAAGGAAAAGGAGGGAGGGGAGAGGAAAGGAGACAAGAAGGAATTGGGGAAGTGGAAGGGAAGGAAGCCAGAATAAAACGAACACTTGCTCTGTGTCAGGCATTAAAACCCTAAGCTACTCCTATGAAGTACATACTATTTGCCCAATCTTACAGCTAAGGAAACAAAGGACAAAGAGTTTAAGTAATTTACCAAAGGTCATAAAAATTACTAAATAGCATATCTAGTATTGAACCTAGGTCTGTGGGAACAAAATTTTTTCTCAAATCTTAACAAAGGTGGACTGAAGCAGAACTTTTTGAGGATATTATTAACAACCTCTCCTGGGAAGTATTTACATTTCTAATGTTTGAGCACTTTTCTGATAAATTTTGATGAGATTTAGAGCCCTGGCTGGGAATTTAAATTTATGCTAACAATGCATTATCCACGCAGCCAGCCATCTTCCCTGTCTATATCCTAATAGCAGAACTTCTTCCTTTACCTAGTTTAACATCAGTATCTAACCACAATCTCACCCTACTAAAAAACATCTTTTGTTGGCACTCTCCTACATGGTTGGTAGAAATGTAAATATGTACAGCTTCTTTGGAAAACTGTTTGGTACTTTCTCTGAAAGCTATGCTTATCTAAACTGTATGACCCAACAAGTTCAATCCTAGGTATGTACCAAAGAGAAATTAGTGCACATTCCACCAAAAGACTTGTACAAGCAGAGTTACAACTGAATTATTTCTAATAGACAAATACTAGAAGCAACTCTAATGTCCAACAACAAGCAAATAGACAAGTAAATTATAGTATATTCACACAACGGAATACTATACAGCAATAAAAAGGAATAAACTACCATTACACACAAAAACATGGAGGCGTTGTTTTTGTAGAGGAAAGAAGGCCAGGAGCAAAAGAGAACATATAGCATGATTTCATCTATACAAAGTTCAGAATAAGCAGAACTCATCAATTATTACTCAGACGAGATAAAGTAGTACATTGATTAAGAAGAGGCATGAAGGAGCTTTCTGGATGATGGGAATGTTCTGTACCATGATCTGGATTTTACACAAGTGTAAAAATTCATTCAGCTTAAAATTGATGTATTTAGCTGTATGCATGTTATACTTCAAAAAAATCATTGAATGTATTAGGGTGACATCAGTTAATAAAATTATATAAATCTCCAGTGCACAGTTCTATGATACATAATCTGTACACTGCATTCTGTGTTCACCACCCAAAGTCATCTCCTTCTGTTACCATTTATCCCCCTTTACCCTCTTCTATTTCTCCCCACCCCTGATTTCACTTATATATGGAATCTAATGAACAAAATAAACAAACAACAAAATAGAAACATACACACAGAATCAGAGAACTGACCAACAGTTGTCAAAGGGGAGATGGGGTTGGAGGATGTATGAAAAGGGTGAAGGAATTAAGCAAAATAAAAACCCTCAGAGACATAGACAGCAGTATGATGATTACTAAAAATAAATTTTTAAAAAATCCTATTCAAGAAAGTTTTTCCCCTTCACTTGTTACAAGTTTGAATAAAATCTTTGACACACACTGGCAATAAAGTTGTCTGAGAAATTGCTATAATGTGACCAGCTCATATGCCATATGCTTTAAATTCACTGAATAAAGTTATGCCTGTTTTTAATTATTTATCTAGCCAGAAGACAACCTATTCTTTATTGTTCTACTTAAACTCCCCCTTCATCCCTGGCATGCCTATGGCTTGTATTACATTTAGATCTCAGGTTATTTATTAAGTGGCTTCATCTCTTCATACATTGTTGACTAATTAGACAGTAATTTCTGTTTCACATGACTTTGTTTCCCTACAGGTCCTGCCTCAGCGCAATGCTGATTAAGGGGCTGAAGTATAATTGTTGAATTAAACCATAGGAGCTCCAGTGCCATAATCGGTTAGTGCACAGTACTTATAAATCATAGCATAAGTTTCTTTATATATTTTATGCACATTTTATTTCTCCAAAGAAATGAACAATTTGGGACACATTTAGCATACATGCTTTTTTCCCTAAGCATTCCTTGTTTCAAGATTTTATTTTCCCTACATCTATCAGATGGCCAGAAAAAGCAAGGTAATGCTAAAAGACAGTTGTGAAGTATTGCCAAGAGACCCATGAAAGATAAAATGAACTAGGCCATTATTTTTATATGTAAATTTGAAATATTTGTCTTAAAATGTATCTACTTACAAAATGTCTTTTGGGATATATATATATCAAATATAATATGTGAATATTAGATATAATTTATATACCATAAAATTAGTCCATTTAAAGGATGCAACTCAGTGGTATTTAGTATATTCATAGAGCTGTGCAACCATCAGCATGATCAATTTTAGAACATTTTCATTACTCCAGAAAAGAAACACCATAAGCATTAGAAGTCACTCCCTGTTTTCCCTTAGTCCTTCAATAATGTAGTCTCCATTTGTTTAAAATTCCAATTTTGATGTCTCATATGGAAACGCACAATATATGGTCTTTTGTGATGGCTTCTTTCACTTAGCATAATATTTTCAAGGTTCATAAATGTTGTATCATGTGTCAGCACTTCATTTATTTTATTTAATGATAGCTCATTGTATGGGCATACTACATTTTATTTATTCATTTATCAGGTGATATACTTTTTTGGTTGTTTCTGTCTTTTGACTAGTATGAATAATGTTGTTATAAACACTTATATACATATTTTTGTGTGGACATATGTTTTCATTTTTCTTGGGTGTGTGCCTAGAAGGGGAATTTCTGGGTCATATATTTAACTCTATGTTTAATTTTTTTTAAATTTATTGTTGTTCAGTTACAGTTATCCCACCTTTTCCCCCATTGCTCACCCCTATTCCATCCCCCCCACTCCCACAGTCAGTCCTCCCCATTGTCCATGCCCATGAGTCCCCTATTCATGTTCTTTTGCTTGACCCTTCCCCTTCTTTCTCCCATTATGCCCAACCCCCTCCCCTCTGGTCACTGTCAGTTTGTTCTTTATTTCAATGTCTCTGGTTATATTTTGCTTGCTTGTTATTTTGGTGATTATGTTCCACTTATAGGTGAGATCATATGGTATTTGTCTTTCACCACCTGGCTCATTTCACTCAGCATAATGCTCTCCAGTTCCATCCATGCTGTCACAAAGGGTAGGATCTCCATAATATTCCATTGTGTAAATGTACCAGTTTTTTTCTAAAAGAAGATTTTATTGATTTTATTTTTAGAGAAAGGGGAAGGAAGAGAGAAAGAGAGGGAGAGAAACATCAATGTGTGGTTGCCTCTCATGCAAGCCCAACCTGGCTCACAACCCAGGCATGTGGTCTGACTGGGAATTGAACTGGTGACCATTTTGTTCCAAGGCACTCAATCCACTGAGTCACACTAGACAGGGCTACCACAGTTTTTTGATCCTCTCATTCATTGATAGGTACTTAGGCTATTTCTAGCACTTGGCTACTGTAAATAATGCTGATATGAACATTGGGGTGCATAGGTTCTTTTGAATAAGTGATTCAGGATTCTTAGGATATAGTCCCAGCAGTGGGATCACTGGATCAAAAGGCAGTTTCATCTTTAGTTTTTTGAGGAAATTCCATACTGTCTTCCACAGCAGTTGCACCAGTCTGCATTCCCACCAGCAGTGCACTAAAGTTCCCTTTTCTCCACAACCTCTCCAGAACTTGTTTGTTGGTTTGTTCATGATGGCCATTCTGACTAGTGTGAAGTGGTATCTCGTTGTGGTTTTAATTTGCATCTCTCTAATGGTTAGTGATGTTGAGCATTTTTTCATATGTCTATGGGCCCTCTGTGTATCCTCCTTGGACAAGTGCCTCTTCAGGCCCTTAGCTCATTTTTTTAAATCAGATTGCTTGTCTTCCTGGTGTGGAGTTGTGTGTAACTATATGTTTAATTTTATGTCAACATATGAGGATTCCAATTTCTTTACATACTCACCAACATTTGTTATTATCTCTCTCTTTTTTTTAATTATAGTCATTCTAGTGGGTATGAAGTAGTATCTCATTGTGGTTTTGATTTACATTGCTCTAATGACTAGTGGTGTTGGGTATATTTTCATGTGCTTATTGGCCATTTGTTTATCTTGTTTGGAGAAATGTCTATTTAGATACTTTGACTATTTTTAATTGGAGTGTGTTTGGATATATAACAGAGCAAAATAAAAATGCAAAAATTGTGAAGACATGTGATTGCCATTTAATTTTCTCTTACTATGGCAAGGCCAATATACAAATAGGTTTGGAGATCTCAGGCATCAGCATAACATAATAAAGATAAAATCACATGGAGAAAAATCTAAATGAAGTATAATTGTGATATATTTTTATATATTTGGAAAACAAGTCAAATCCAGTCCTGGAAGAATGCACATTTACCTGAAACATTGGCAACACTCCATTTATTCTTTTTTTTTTTCAGCAAAAAAACAACAACAACAACAAGGAATTGTTAAATTGTTAATAGGTGTTCATTTTCTCTGAATTAAGACTAAAGCACCCAAGAGAAGTTAAAGTAAATCTTTCCCACTGGGTGAACTATTAGTAGGCAAATTGCAGTTTTCTTTTTAATGTTTCTAATAAAGACTCTTTGTATGATCATCCCTAAAGACAAACCTAGCCTACAACCAGAAGTTATTTGGTTTATATGACCTTACTATGAAACCATTAAAACCTATGTATCATCTAAAAATATCTCTAGAATTAATAATATCTGTAGTAGAAGAATCAACTTAAATTTTTCATTTTTAGTATGAACTTCCAAAAAAAGACTAGAGAATTGTTTCCACTGGATAGCTCAGTTAGACTGGCACCAACTCCCCGACTTGAAAGAGCCCTGGACAGACTGCTCACAATGGATTTTTATGTTTAATTCAACTAAATAATTCAGTATAATTCAACTAAATAAACTGCAACAAGCCAAATGTTTAAACCTGAAGTCCAACCGGGCCCGATGATATCTAAACTCTCCACAGTGAGTATTCTCCAGGTCACTTACAGCTCCTGTGACTAACTGCAGAAACAGTCCCACTACCACCAATAGTAAGCAGGGTTATGGTTAATTCAGTATTTTCTGCCAACCTCATATATTTTTTCTTTAACATCTAGGGCACTAAATGTCTTTTGATGTAGAATTGACAAATGAATTAGCAAATGTCCTCTTTTGCCCTGCTCATAACTCCAGTTCTTTTAGTAGAATCCACAGTCTTTGCAATGAAGTATCTGATTAGAGATTTTCACTTCCTGAGGCCTCTCTATTTATGGTATAATTGCTTCGGAAAACTGAAGAAATTCACTCTGGAAAAAGGTCAGGGCAGACCTTTTACTTCTCTTTCTAGGACTTCAGAATGACAGAGGATAGTCAGAGTTGACTTCAAGCCCTAGATCTGCCCTGTACTGGCTGTGATGCTTTAGGCAGGTTCATGTGACAGGTTCTAGGGTCCAGACTTCAGAATCTAGCTTAAGGAAGAAGGTAATTGTAAATGAATATAAAAATCTTACAGAATTAGCTTTGGAAGGGTTGGAGAAATAGTATCTATGCTGAACTTCCAGTAAAACTTCCAGGGCATATGGCAGAGCTTCCACCACCTAAGCTAGCAAGTCAGTTGCCCCACACCCTGCCTTTCTATCTCCTATCTTGACATTGACTGTAGAGACATGTTTATCATCACGCAGTATAGTTTGCATTGTGAAATACATCTATAGTTAACAACATAAAAAATACTAACATAGAGCTGTCACATCTCCTGTCTTTAAGAGCTTGTGAAGATGGACTTGTGGAATTCTTTGGGGGCACAGTGGAATACATGTTAGATGAGAAACCAGGAAACTGGAACTCCATGTCTAGATCTGCCAACTTACTTACTGTGTGAGATTGGTCAAGTCACTGGACCTCTCTGACCACAGTAACCTCATCCAGAAAATGAAGGAATTTGCCCAGGCAGTTACTAAACCTGGATATTAAATCCAGTAATCCTAGACATTTCAGTTAACTCTCTGCAAATTAGAAAAGTAGATCTCTTATTCACATCTAATTTGAAAGGAATTAGTTTTCTCATGATTTTTAAAGTTATACATTCTTGCTTTCTAAAGCTAGAAATCCATGAATAAAAAAATAAAAACTACTTATAATTCCCACTACCTTACATTTCATCTTTCTGGGATTTTTTTTGCCAGTAATTTCCCATTCTCTTCCCATTCATTACAATGTTAATTCACCTCAGACCACCCAAGTAAGGTATTATTTTTTAAAATAGCTTTTCTATTATAAGAACCCTGGATTTGGTAACATCCAGTGTGAATTGTTGATCTGAAGAAAAAAAGGTTAAATCAGTTATGCTACCTGTTGTCATCTCAATTTGAAACCTCTGTTTCAATTATAATAAATAGTCTGGTATTTAGCTGCAAAGACATAATTTAAGCAAGCCAATGCTAATTTTCTATATAGTTACAGAGAATAATTCTCTGAAAATGTAAATTCTGAGAAAGTTTGCGAATTTAATATTATGTATTGTTAAATATGGAACTGGAGAAGTGAGAGATAGGAGAGTTACTGTTCAAACAAAAATTGGTACCATTCTTTAAAGCAAAATTAAATTCAAAATGGAAAGATTAAACATTGGAGTAACATGTTATGCTTAGTTTTGCCCTCAAGTGCAAAAGACAGCTCAGCTCCTATGTGATATATTTGAAAAATAGCTTCCACTTCCACCTCCTCACCACTACCTGTTTTTTGTGATGAAATTCTACCATTCCTTGTGCTTCAGAGCATATTTAATCTTTAGAGGTCCACCATATAAAGTTGCAACTACCTGTTGAAAGGAAGGGCAGGGTTATACCCACTAATAAATTAGAAGACACTCTTACAGCAAAGCCCTCAGGAGATGGAAGATACAAAAGCAATCTCTTATATTTCTGTCACACTCTGCAAGGATGTTTAACACTCTCAAACAATTCTATGAGATAGGCAGAGCAACTACTGTCATACCCATTTTACATATGAGGAAACTAAGGCTCAGAAAGAAGTAAGTTGTCCCATGCCTAACAAATGGAACAAAGAACTCCGATTCCAAACTACTTGGTTCCTGGTCAGTAGCACTTTACACTACCCCAAATCTACAACCAAGAGAGTGAAAAATAAATGAAAAAATAAGGGGAATGGAGGGAGAAATATTAAGGACCTCACTCTTTTGCCTAGAGTACAATACTATTGTATTTCCAACTTGACAGAATTCACTCTCTTTCATTCTCAATTAGCATGAACAGTCTTGCCCCCTTCTTAAGGCATCATAGTGAAATGGCATCCAAAATAAACAACCCTCCTCACCCACTTTTCCACACAAAAACATGTCTGTCTGATTCTAAAAAGCTTTGTAAAACCATGTAGGCATTTTCTGATGCTTCTTCACAAAGCAGTAAAGAACTATACCTCACCATGGAACAAAACTTTCCCAAAGTCCTCTCTTTGGCACCACTCTGCTCATTCATTTACGGTAGCTTCTCTTGGCCTCTCTTTGCTCTCATAATCTCCCCAGTGCGTCTCTCACATAGCTCTTCAGCATTTTCAGACTATTATTATCTTCTGGGGGGGAGTGCTATACCCTTTCATATGTAATGAACTTGGTGGCTTCACTTTCTCTGATTCTTCTCTCCACTTACCATATTTTTTGGACCATTAAGATGCACCTTGGTTTTGGAGGAAAATAGGAAAAATTTTCGAAGCAAAAAATGTGGTAAAATATTTAAAAACATAAATAACATACTATTTCACCAATGTAAATGTAAACAGAACTCAACAGCATCATTAACAACCATTATTCCTCCCAAATTTGGGGGGGTGAGTGCATCTTATAGTCCAAAAATACAGTATTACCCTAGCATCAGTGCTCCAACAACCCAGGATTCTCAAGAGGTGAAAGAAAGAAAAAGGTTGAGAAAACATATACATTATTAAACTTGATTCCTGTCATAGCTATAAACGAGGTTACAAAGTGTTTGTGAAAAATTATCATCTTAGTCCTGTCCTCTGTCCTTCCTCTCCTAACACAGCCCCTTTAAAAGAAAAGCATAAAATTTTTTTTTACTATAAAAAAATATCTCTCCCTCTAAACTAAGGGATTGAGGCTATGCTCTTTGAATAGTCAAGAAATTGAGGAATTATCTGGAGATCTACTGTCCAGTATTAGAAATCTCCTAGCTTAGGCATTCTCAACTTGAGAAAGACAGCACCAGTTTTAAAGATGGGACAATATGGGATAGTGCAAAAGTTGGCTTACAGTTGTGAGAATAAGAAACACAGAGTTTATTCTTGTATTATTATTTATTAATTATTGTATTATTTTCCATTCAAACACCTGTAAACCTACTTTTCTTCCCTGCCCTATATGTACTTGCCCTCAGTACAAAAGTTAAGCTAAAATATCTTTCTTTTTATTTATTTATTTATTATTATTATTTTTAAAATTTTAATTGTTATTCAAGTTCAGATTTCTGTCGTTTATTCTCGTCCCAGTCCACCCCCGCAGTGCTCCCCACCTCCCTCCCATTTCCACCCCCTTTAGTTTTTGTCCATGTGTCCTTTATACTTGTTCCTATAACCCCCTCCCTTTTTCCCTGGATAAAATATCTTTCTTTTGTTCCTCTCTAGATTGCAAGCTCCTTGAGGGCTTCTTTGTGTTTATTTTAGGGTTTATTGGTGCTTTGCATATAGTAAGTGCTCAATTAATATTATTACAAGAATATATCCAATGATCAAAATTAATAAATAGACAAATGATTTAAAAGAATTTGTAATTTTATATTCTTCCAGAACCCAGACATCCAACATCTTAAAGTATTATTTATCTGTACAGCCCTTCTCAGTTCTGTTACCCCCATAGAAGCATTAGCCATTCTTATTATAAAACACTTAAAGTTAATCCATAACTTGTAGAAACACTATGAAAAACAGACACCACTGGCTTTTTTCTTGTTTTCAGTTCTAACATGGTGTAAAAGTTAAAATGTTTGGATACAATGCTCATTCAATATAAATCATATATGCATAAGACAGGTCTCTGACTATAATAGGTAGCCCAAATATCTTTATTATATTTTAATACAGGAAGAGCAAATGGGTTGCATGGACATTTACTCTGCAAACAGATCCCCAAGATAAACATTTCATCCAGTCATATCTATTCTTGCTTTAGGAGTCTCAATTGAGCACAAAATTGTAAAGCATGGTATATCACTTGAAAAAAATACTCACAGACTTAAAACTTTAAAACAATACTTGCCCTTTATAAGAACTGCATTGAGGAAGGAGGAGCTAGATACCACCATATTTCAGTTCCCTAGTAAATCAAAACTACAAACTTTCTTTTATACCTGAGTGCACTTGGTGTTTTAATTTAGATTTCCCTGAAAATGGAGCCAGGTATAAAGTTCTCTGTGGGTGGTTTCTATTTTTCAAAGCCCCCCAATCACCTGGACATATTTTAAGTTTTACGTACATTCTTTTTGTTTGTTTGTTTAATAAACTGTGGAGTTAAAGGAACCAGAGGGTTTTTTTTAAGATTTTATTTTTTTATGTTTAGAGAGAGGGTAAGGGAGGGAGAAAGAGAGGGAGATAAATATCAATGCATGGTTGCCTCTTATATGGCCCCTACTGGGGACCTGGCCTGCAACCCACACATGTGCCCTGACTGGTAATCCAATCAGCAACCCTTTGGTTCACAGGCTGGCACTCAATCCCCTGAGCCACACCACTCAGGGCAGGTTTTAGATACATTCTTAAACCCTATACCATTTTTTCTTCCTTTCCGTAATTCCTCATAGTTTATGGAGGTACAAAGGGGTTACTTTCTTGTTTTCCAGTACATTTACAGATTTATTTATATATTTATTTATTTTTTTTTTTTTGCATTTTCTAGGAACTGAACACAGGACAGGTAGCTCATTTTATATTCTTAGTTTACTAGCATAAACTGAAATTGATAATTTTCACTAACCTTGTGATGGTGTGTTGGGAACCGCTTTGTCTGGTTTCAGGAGTTGTAACCACCCCCTGTGGCTAAGGCTGAGTGAGTGACCTCTGGACTGTGAGCCACTGAGGAAACAAAGCTTATCTCCCTGGCAAGAGTGCTGCTTCTGCCATCTCTAGCCCCCAACGCTTGGTCGGTTAGTCAGACTCTTTCAGTAGGACCCCTCAGAGGAGGGGCAACCCAAGCAGACACAATCATGTGGGAGGCCATCTAGGAAGGACTCAGTGGGAGCTGCAGCAAGTGAGGGCAAAGGACCCTCAAACCCCCCTGGCTATTTTGACATAGCGTGAGTCCCCTTTCCGTCTGGGAGAAGCTCTGGGAGAAGTGCTTCCTGGCTCTATGGCTCTAATCCACTTAAGTCTGAATCTCGATAGGGAGGGGGTGCAGCCCTCTGCTGGCTAGAGCGGGTTCCGGGGTGATCAGGCATAAGAAAGAATTCATAAAGTCCTGTGAAGCCTGCTTTGCTAAGAGTGCTTTCATCCATATGATAAGAGTCCGGGCAGGAAATGAGTATGTCTCCTAAAGTTTTTGCAACCCCCTTTCCTGACAGACACTGACTCAGATTAAGCCCTCAGATTTCTTTGATATGTAATCTGTTGTTTGATTCTTGCTGACTGACATTGATTGGTAAACTTTACCTGTATCCCTGTGTGTTAGGAACCTAATGAAAACCCATTGAGGAAGAAGCTCTGGGCCTTTCTCCCTTGAGAGACTAGCCCCTTTCCTCCCCACGCAAATCATGCCTTGGTAGCATTATGTTCATCCATGGCAGATGGGGGCCGGGGGGGCCTGCAGGTGGAGGCCCCCTACAATGGTGCACTAAGTAAGTATTAAAATCTTTATTTTGGTTTTTTTTATTATCTCTGCTAATGAACAAAGTGAATCTCAGTTCTAGATATGTGTCCAGAACTTACTTTTCCATATGAGAGTGCTTATTGTTAACCAATCTGTATTATGCTCTTCTTCATTGCAATAAAATCCCTAAGTCCTGACTGGTGTGCCTCAGTTGGTTGGGCATTGTCACTCAAAGCGAAGGATGGGTTGTAGATCTGGTCCTCATTTGGGACAAGTAAGAGGGGCAACCAATAGATGCTCCTTTTTCACACTGATGTTTCTCTCCCTTTCTACCTCCCTTCCCCTCTCTAAAAATAAATAAATAACATCTTAAAAATAAATAAATAAAATCCCTAAGTTTAGGTGGGCATATGGACACCAAGGTAGGAGACTACATGCCCTAGCATCCCTTGCAGCTAGATGTGTCCATGTCGGTAAAATCTGGACAAAGAGCTATAGTGGGAGCAATTATGTGTTATAAATTTTTAACTACCAGCTCTCCAGGGAGGGAGGTGAGGAAGCTCTAATTTGTAGCATTTGCTGATTTATACAGTGTAAATACTCCCATGATGTCTGATTTCAAGATATAATGTAACCGAATAAAAAGATTTTCAAGGATTAAAAAAATACCATTATATAGTATTCCTATCATACTGATAACATATATGCAAATAACATCTATAGCATAGATAATGTAGTAAATAGAGTAAAATAAGAAAAGATAAGCTTTAAAATATTTACCTTTTTAATACAATTTGTTTAATAGTGAATTTGTATTACAATCTTTAATGATGACTGTGTTTAACAACCAGCTCACAAAATTCTTGAAAATTTAACAAGTGCCTCTTCTGAACTGCTTAAAGCTGCTGTGAGCCAGCTCTGGCACACCATTGAATGGATGTGATGTCTGAAATCTCTGTCACAGTATTAAAAGGAGGCTTCATGTCTTCCACTTTCCATTTTCCTGTTTCTGTAGTCCAGAATCCAGATAAGTGTTGGTGAACCACTTTTAATCAACATAAAAACATCTTTGTGGATAGTAAAGCCAAAAGAAAGAAGAAAGCTGAGTCTCTGGATGACATTTTAAAATAGTTTCCCTATTCTTTATTCTACCTCCCAGTCAGACTTTTCTGTGAGAGAGATATAAACTGTCTATCTATCTTTTTAAAAAATCGCTGTATTCTGATCTCTGTTAAAGCAGGCAAACAAACTAACACTGAGTGTGCTACCAGAAGCAGGGATGATATAACAGAATCTGGAATATGTGCTACTTACTTAGCACTTTGGTTAGCAGGCAGCAAGGAAACAAATAATGCAGGCTGGGTACATGTTGACTCATATTATGTCATAGCAAACATGTGGTAAACCAATTTTCAGTGTATTTGAAGAAAGTCCATTTGCCTACTTAGCTTGAAGCTCATGGGGAAGTAGTTACAAAAGTCACTTTGTTGGTACATCATGCCTTTGTTTAGCAAAGTACTATTGTCAAGAACTAAACACAGGAAAGAAAGAGTTAACCACTTTTTTAAAAAGGATGAGAGGGAAGAGATTTTTACTAAGGGATGCTTTCAGCTTGCAGCTTACAATCTAAATTGATTGAGAATTTGATAATTTAAGGTTTTGCAATTTTGGAAAAAAGCAATTGCTTCCATAGTTTCAACACCAGAGATAAGACTGTGGCTCTCCAAGCCTTTTTCAAGAACATTCTCACATCATTGTTCTTGGCCAGAAAATAGGAACCAGACTAGCAGGAAAAATTACATTAAGGTTTTTATAATCTCTTCAAAGCTCATGGTTTCAGGTGACTTCAAGTTAGCCACATTATACTGAGGAAGAAGAAAACAAGAGTGAAGCACAGAGGTTAGTTAATAAAGGAAAATGTTGACAAATTTAAGAACTACTGTTCCTAGTTGCTTTTATATGGAATTGATTGAAAGCAAATAAACTAGTAGTTTTTAAATTTTTTATGGAATTATAATGCCCAAACCTGTTTAAACCCTAAAATAACCCCTAATCCCTCAAATCTGTACTGGTTGAAATTGGGCTATAAAAAACTGCAACCCATTTCAAATGCAGCCCTCCAGGATAAGGGACAAAGGAGTTACTCCCAGAGTAGAACCAGCGGCACTCCACTGCCAGGGCAGTAACTTTTCACAATTACTGGCAACAGAATTTGATAATTGCAATGGACAATGAGTGTCATGTTTTCCATTCTTTCCTTTTCCAGAATAGGAGCTTTAAGTGTGGTTATTCTATCCCTCTTCACCACAGTATATTAGATAATGGGGAGGTTAATCATTTGTATTTTAATTTATAGATTGCCAGACCTTGAGAAGTCACATCCAAACCTAATAGAAATATGCATTATTCAGACATGCTGGGGTTTGAGTTAGATAAAGTAACTGCATAGCAGTTTGGGTTGTTTCCCTGGGGAAAGTGATATGCACAGATACTTGGGTGGCCAGACAGTGAACTATAACCTAGACTACTTAATGTTCCCAATATGCATTCTTTCTTTTTCTTTTTAGCACTAGAAACTTCCACTGTTAAACTGGGTAGCCACCAGCTAAAGACGACATTTCCCAGAACCCCCTGCAGCTATGTTTGGCTACCATGTTCTGGTGTGTTACTTTTGGGTCATACCCTTAGAAAGAAGGTGCCTGGCCTCAACTTCATGTTCTCTTTTCCCCCCATGGGTTTAAACAGATGTGATGATAATGAGCCTTCTTTGACTATGAGAATGAGGAGGATCCAAGGGGTTGGCAAGTACAGCAGGAGGAAAGGAATGTGAGTCTGTTGATAAGTTTGTAGATTAGGGTTTCTTTATCCTTCTATTCTATTTATCAGCTTGGACTTTCATATGGAAGAGAAATAAACCTTTCTTCTTGTTAAAGCCATTGTAATTTAGTCTCTGATAAAATAGCTGAACCAATACATACAGCCTGCTTCCTCAAAATTCTGGTTGTAATGACTATAAGTAATCACATTACTGAGACATTTTATTGACCAATATAGTTTTTTGATTGAAAGGTTATGATCCCTATGCGATCTCATATTTCATCTCAAAATATGTTTTAATTATTTGGTAAATATAATTATAGTAAAATTACTATTTTATATGTTGTTGAAGCATTTCAGACAGTATGATATTGCTGTATATCAATCTGAGAAGTTTCTACTGACCTATCTTTCAGCTTTCTGCTTCTTTCCTTGGCTGTATCCAGTCTACTGATAAGCCTATCAAGGAAATTTTTATTTATGTTATAAGTCTTTTGATTTCTAGCTTTAAGAAAACTCTTTCTTAGACTTTCCACCTCTCCATTTAAATTACTCATCTGCCCTTATGTGTTGTCTATTAACCCATTACTGCCTTTAACATATTAATCATAGTTATTTTAAATCACTTTTTATTAATATTTGAATACAATTATCTCCATTTTCCCACCACCACTTTCCCCTCCCACCCTCAATTCTATCCCTCTTTTGCATTGTCCATGGATGCTTTATAAATGTTCTTTGATGACCCTTTCCCGTCTTTCCCCCATTATTTCCCTACCTTCTCCCCTCTGGTTACTGTCAGTTTGTTCTTAATTTCAATGTCTCTGGCTATATTTTGCTTGCTTGTTTGTTTTGTTAATTAAGTTCCACTTATAGGTGAGATCATATGGTATTTGTCTTTCACCACCTGGCTTACTTCACTTAGCATATGTTCTCCAGTTCCATCCATGTTGTCATGAAGGGTAGGAGCTCCTTCTTTCTTTCTGCTGCATAGTATTCCATTGTGTAAATGTACCACTTTTTTTTATCCACTCATTTACTGATAGGCACCTAGGCTGCTTCCAGCACTTGGCTCTTGTAAATTGTGCTGCTATGAACATTGGGGTGCATAGGTTCTTTTGGATTAGCATTTCAGAATTCTTAGAGTATAACCCCAGCAGTGAAATTGCTGAGTCAAAGGCAATTCCATTTTTGGATTTTTGAGGAAATTCCATACTGTTTTCCACCGTGGTTGCACCTGAATGCATTCCCACCACAGTGTACTAGGGTTCCCTTTTCTCCACAACCTTGCCAGCACTTACTGTTTCTTGATTTCTTCATGATGGCCATTCTGATGGGTGTGAAGAGGTATCTCACTGTGGTTTTAATTTGCATCTCTCTGATGGCATGTGGTCCTGAGCATCCTTTCATATGTCTCTGGGACCTCTGTATGTCCTCCTTGGAGAAGTGTCTGTTTGGGTCCTTTGCCCATTTTTTAATTGTGTTGTTTGTCTTCCTGGTGTGGAGTCATGTGAGTTCCTTATATATTTTGGAGATCAAACCCTTGTCTGAGATATCATTGGCAAACATATTTCCTATATGTTTGGTTCCTATATGTTTGGTTCCCTTTTCATTTTGCTAATGTTTTCTTTACCCATGCAGGAGCTTTTTATTTTAATGAAGGCCCATTTGTTTATTCTTTTCTTTATGTCCCTAGCTCTAGGGGACATATTAGTGAAAATATTGCTCCATAGAAAATCTGAGATTTTCCTCCTTATGTTCTCCTCTAGGACTTTTATGGTGTAATGACTTATATTTAATTCTTTTATCCACCTTGAATTTATTTTTGTGTATGGTGTAAGTTGGTGGTCAGCTTCATTTTTTTTTTTTTGCATGTAGCTGTCCATATCTCCCATTAAAATTTGTTGAAAAGGCTATTTTTACTCCATTTTATGCTTCTTCCCCCTCGCCAAATAGTAACTGACCATAGAGACTTGGGTTTATTTCTGGGCTCTCTAATCTGTTCCATTGGTCCACGTGTCTGTTCTTATAACAGTACCAGACTGTTTTGATTATCATGGCCTTGTAATATAGTTTGATGTCAAGTATTGTGATCCTTCCTACTTTGCTCTTTCTTCTCAAAATTGCTGCAGCTATTTGGCTTCTTTTATGGTTCCATATAAATTCTTGAAATGTTTATTCTATACCTGTGAAATATGTCATGGGTATTTTAATAGGGATTGCATTGAATCTATAAATTGCATTGGGTAATATGGACATTTTCATGATGTTAATTCTTCCAATCTTTGAACACGGTATATGCTTCCATTTGTTTGTGCCTTTCTTAATTTCCTTCTTCATTGTTGTGTAGTCTTCTGAGTACAGGTCTTTCACCTCTTTGGTAAGGTTTATTCCTAGGTACTTTATTTTTCCTCTTACTATAGCAAATGGCATTTCCCCCCTGATTTCTGATTCTGATCTTTCATTGTTGGTGTATAAAAATCCATTTGGTTTCTTAATATTGACTTGGAACCCTGCTGTTTTGCCAAATTCACTTATTAGGTTGAATAGTTTTTGATGGAGTCTATAGGGTTTTCTATGTGCACTATCATGTCATCTGCCAACAGTGACAGTTTTACTTCCTCCTTTCCAATTTGGATGTCTTTTATTTCTCTTTCTTGTCTGATCGCTGGGGCTAGGACACCCATACTGTATTGAATGGAAGTGGTAAAAGCGGACATCCTTGTCTTGTTCTTGATTTAATAAGAAAGCTTTTACCTTTTGCCTGTTGAGTATGATATTGGCTGTAGATTTCTCATATGTGGCCTTTATCATGTTGAGAAATGCTCCCTCTACTCCCACCTTGCTAAGTGGTTTTATTATAAATGGGTGCTGTATATTATCAAATATGTTTTCTGTATCTATTGATATGATCATGTGATTTTTATCTTTCCTTTCATTTATGTGATGGATTTAATTTATTGATTTGTGAACGTTGTGCCATTCTTGCATCTCTGGGATGAATCCCACATGATCATGCTGTATGGTCTTTTTAATGCATTGCTGGATGTGGTTTACCGATATTTTGTTAAGGATTTTAGCATCTATGTTCATTGACAATATTGGCCTGTAGTTCTCTTTCTTTGTTTTGTCTTTGTCTGGTTTGGGGATTAGGATGATGCTGGCTTCATAAAAAGAGTTTGGGAGTCTTCTCTCTTCTTGGATTTTTTGGAATAGACTGAGAAGGACAGGGCATAGCTCTTCCTTAAAAGTTTTGTAAAATTCTCCTGTGTAACCATCTGGTCCAGGGCTTTTGTGTATTGGGAGTTTTTTGATTACTCCTTTGATTTCATTAGCTGTTACTGGTATGTTCAAGCTTTCTCTTTCTTCTTCATTCAGTTTTGGAAGATTCTATTTTTCTAGAAATTTGTCCATTTCACCTAGGTTTTCAAATTTCTTGGCATATAGTTCTTTGTAGTAATTTCTTATAATCCTATTTCCATGGCATCAGCTGTAATCTCTACTCTTTCACTTCTGATTTTGTTTATTTATGTCCTCTCTCTTTTTTTCTTGATAAGTCTGGTTAATATTTTGTCAATTTTGTTTATGTTTCCAAAGAACAAGCTTCTGAATTTGTCCATCCTTTGAATTGTTCTTTTATTCTCTATGTCATTTAATTCTTCTCTGATCTTGGTTATTTTCTTCCTTCTCCTTGCTCTTGGCTTTGTTTGTTTTTGTTCCTCCAGTTCTTGTAGGCATAAAGTTAGGTTGTTTATTTGAAATGTTTCTACCTTTTTTAGGTAGGCATGTACCATTATCAACTTCCCTCTGAGGATTCCCTTCACTGTGTCCCATAAGTTTTGGACTGTTGTGAGTCCATTTTTATTTGTTTCTAGAAACTTTTTGATTTCTTTCTTGATCTCATTCTTGACCCCTTTGTTGTTTGATAGCATGTTGTTGAATCTCCATCAGTTTGAGTGTTTTTTAGTTTTTTCCTTGAGGTGTGTTTCTAGCTTCAGGCCCTTGTGGTCTGACAAGATGCTTGATATAATTTTAATTTTCTGGAATTTGTTGAGGCTTGTTTTGTGTCCAATCATGTGGTCTATCTTTGAACATGTTCCATGTGCATTTGAAAAGAATGTGTATTTTACTTCTTTGGGATGAAAGGTTCTATACATATCAGTTAAGTCCATTTCATCTAGGGCATTGTTCAATGCCACAATATCCTTGTTGACATTTTGTTTGGAAGATGTATACATTTTTGACAGTGGGGTGTAATATCTCCTAGTATATGTGTGTTGCTGTCTATATCTTTCTTAAAATCTTCCAAGATTTTCCTTATATATTTGGGTGCTCCTCTGTTGAGTGCATATATATCTATAGTATTTATGTCTTCTTGATGGATTCTTCTCTTGAGTATTATGAAGTGTCCTTCTGGGTCTCTTTTTATGGCCTTTGTTTTGAAGTCTATTTTGTCAGATATAAGTATTTGTACCCAGGCTTTTTTTTCCTCTCTGTTTGCTTGGAATATTTTTTCCAACTCTTCAGTTTCAGTCTCTGTAGGTCTTTGTCCTGAGGTGGGTCTCTTGTAGGAAGCATATGTGCAAGTCATGATTTCTTATCCATTCAGCTACCCAATGTCTTTTGATTGGAGCATTTAATTGATTTATGTTTAAGGTCATTATTGATAGGTAGTTATTCATTGCCATTTTATTCCCTTTGTTCCTTTTTCTCTCACTGTTTTTCTTTCTCTTCTTAAAGCAGTCCCATTAACATATCTTGCAGAGCTGGTTTGGCAGAGGTATATTCTTTTAGCTTTCTTTTGTCTGGGAAGATTCTTATTTCACCTTCCATTTTAATAGAGAGCCTTGCTGGATAGAGTAGTCTCTTGCAGGACTTTGATTTTCATTACTTGGAGTATTTCTTCCCATTCCTTTCTGGCTTACAAGCCAGAAGAAACATTACAATATTTCTGTTGAGAAGTCAGCTGCTAGCCATATCAGGGGTCCCTTGTATATTACTTCCTGTATCTCCCTTGCTGCCTTTAAGATTCTCTCTTTGTCTTTAAATTTTGTCATTTTAATTATGATGTGTCTTTCAGTGGGCCTCTTCGGTATCCTCTTGTTTGGGACTCTCTGTGCGTCCTAGATTTGTGTGGCTCTTTCTCTCATCAAATTAGGGAAGTTTTCCATCATTACTTTTTCAAACAGGTTTTCTATCCCTTGCTCCTCTTCTTCTCCTTCTGGTATCCCTATTATATGGATATTATTACATTTCATGTTGTCCTGCATTTCCCTTAACCCCTCTTCATTCTTTTTGAGTCTTTTTTCCTTTTCTTGCTCTTTTTGGGAATTTTTTCTACATTGTCCTCCAGCTCACTGATTCGATCCTTTCCTTCATCTAGCCTGCTTTGGATTTCTTGTACTGTATTAT
>PVKM010000888.1:0-92205 GCA_004027735.1 Carollia perspicillata | reverse complement strand
TTACTACAATGGAGTTGCACAACTAAAATGCTTAAAACAGTAAATATTATGTTATATACATTTACCACAAAAATAGAGAGAGGGAGAGAGAGAACAAGCAAGAGCACCTTTCCTTAATGTTACACACAAAATTCAACTGATAGCTCTGAACAACTAAATTTCTAGAATCACACTAAGGAATGTGAATGTGAACCAAAGGCATACTCCATCTTGAAATAACTTACATTTTTATTGTAAAGGCAAACTAATTAAAAAAGTTCAATGTTGCTAAAGGAATTCAGAGGAAGAGACTGTTAGAATATTCTTGGGTCAAATTGCACCCTTGAATGAGTACGAAGTAGCAGTGATGCGCTGAAGATCCATGCTTGCTGGCACAGGAAGTACAGCTGTGGCAATCAGGAGGGTCCGATTCTCATGCTTCCACTGACAAGGCACCCCTGCCATCATCACACATGATAGGGCCACAGGGGCAATACCTTTGTGCTATATTGTAGCCACTAGCTTCATTTTCAGTCCTGTCTGTCCTCTGGGGCTCCAGATGTGAAGGGATATCTTGAATCAAAGACTTGGAATTCTATATTTTTGTACATTCCCAGGAAAATGAGATTCACTATTAGAACCCCTGGTGATATCCAGTGCCTCCATATGGAACTGGGGTTTTGTTCAAGGGGTTATGCTGGCATGTTCATGGATAGCAAGAGAATTGTGAACAACACTAATCTATACTATAGTTTTCTCTGTGAAAATACGCCACTTGCACTTTTAAGGAGAAATAAAACTAGTGGTTTTCCTTTTATTTTGAAAACACCTAATATACTGCTATACACATATGTTTAATGTTATAAAAAGTTAGCCTTAATATAGTCATGATTTTACTTGGCTGATTTAAATTTGTCATGCCTTGCTTTAAAGTATTTACATTTTTAACTTAATTGCAACTATATATAGATTTTAAAGAATAGCTATATTCTAAATATATTATATGAAAATAAACATCTATGGAATGTAGAATTTCAGATCCTTAGGGTAATCCAGTGTTTCATATCCTAGTATTTTTTAATCTCCTTATAATTGAGTGACATTAGTTGATTTGTTTAATTTTGGACTTGTGCTTTAACAAAATTATATTTTTTCCTAAAAATTTACCTTTTCTTACAAAACATGAAATCATTTTTCTAAGTCATGAAAGATCTATAATGGTGGTGTGGGTTTGTGGGTATTTGATTTAATATCAAATTTTCCCTTTAATCTACTCAATCAACTTCTGAAAATCGATATTACTATAAGTGGGTACCCTGCCAGATTTGCTATTGTTTGAATTTTATGCGACACTGTCCTTCTATTAACCCCAACAGAATTTCAGGTTTTTGATAATTTATTAAGTTCATTTGCTAAGTGACTTTTACACTCTGCCACAGTAGTGTTGCCTAATAATTTTCTAATAAATAGAATATTAGCTTCCCATGTGATATTGTAGCATCAGTTTCAATTTATAAATTGAGCAAGATGATGGAAACAAAATGTTAAAGTATGATGCTCTTTTCACATTTCAAGGAAACATTAGAAAATGTAAGGACATTATTGCCTGTCTAACATAAAATTGTTAGGCCACAAATTAGATATTTCTGCACACCAGATAACTTCACAATGAAGAATAAAATTGAGACTGTGGTATATGCATATGTGAACAAGTCTCCAAGATGGATTAGGTGAGTGGATTTAGGTGAGGGACACATAGTATAACAGATCATGTAGTATAACAGGAATAAAACTAGTAATGTACATTCTTGGCCACCTTATATTTCTGTTCCCTCATTATTCCCCCCCAAAAAAGAGAATAGAGGATAAAGATGAGTGTGTGTATGTTTACAATCAGGCCATAAAATGTGGAGAGATGTGTATTTTCCTAGGAAATTAATAAAAAAGGAAATCAGAAATTGTTGAAAGGGAAGGGGCATGTGGAGGAACATGTATAAAGGACCCGTGGTTATGGATGATGGGGTAGGGGATTGCCTGTGTGTGTGGGGGGAAGGCAGGGGAAAGCAACAGGGGAAAATTAAGACAGCTGTAATTAAACAACAAGAAAATAAACAAACAAACAAATAAATACTGATATTCCTTTATAGTACAAAAAAGTATCTAAATATAAACAAGTAAAATTGAATTAAAATTAAAATAATAAATTGTTAAGATTTTACTATGTGTTAGGAATTATGTTACATATAATGCATGTCTTCAATTCTAAGTAGGTATTACCAATCTAATATTACTTTTAATAGTTATGAGAAGGTTCATAAGATCAGTAATCAGATGCAAGTCCAGATGTCTTCAATTCCATGCTCCCTCCAGTCTCTAGTAATCAGCCAAGAATTCATCACGTGTTTAGCGAACACTACCCAGCTTCAACTACCAAAGTTGATATAAATCCTCACTGGATATCTTTTGTTAACCTATAATCTGAAGGATATTTTTTACAAAGTTATCTTTCATTTTTCCTAATTATTATCACCTCCCTACATGCAAAATGTTTTTATCCCATCTTGCTTATTTCCTGCTTTTAATCAATGAGAAGTACCATCTTCTACCATTCTCTAAAATTATAAAGCAGACACGAATATGGAGAAGAAAGATATTTAGAAAATTTGAGTAGAGTCTTAAATTAGATAATCTCTGAATGTCTGTATATTATTTGGCCTTAATATTTTATCACTTGACACAATGCCTATCCATACGAAAAGGACGAGTATATTTTTATTGAATGAATTAATGAACAGATGGTTTTGCTCATGGCTGTATACTCAATGCTTAAACAGTAGCTAGTAAATTAAAGGTATTCAAAATGTTTGACTACTTCTTGTTTTGATCTCATAAACTACTTTACCTAAGTCAAGATTTTATTATTGTGGATCAGATTGCAAAAAGTGTACCCCCATGGGTGATTTAAATGATTTGACTTTAAAATTTAAAGGGCAGTTTCTTTCCCTAAGAAACCCATCTATTTTCTAATTAGATGGCATTATTAGTGGTAACAAAAAAAATGAGCTAACATTTAATATTCCAAGGAAGTTAAAATCTTCTAATTGAGCATGGAATACTACAAATAATAATATGGTATCAAGGTATCGATAAATACCTTAATTTGAAATTTTTATTTAAAGTTAATTGGTTCACTGGTTACTCTTTGTAATGGATATATACATACATATGTAATCACCCTAAATGGACATTGATGTGACTACAGAAACTCTTGTGCTATCTGGTGTCTAAGAAGCCTAATCATGAGTAAACATTGAAGACATATTATTGAATGAAAAAAAAATTGTGAAGGGATAGCATATCAGTGCATTGGCCCTTATTCAGTAGAAAATTTGGATTCCCTTTCTGGGGATCTTGTATGCAGTTGTTACTGCCTCTGGCAAGGGCATGCTACAGTGAACAAAACCATTCATACACATATTGAAATAAACAGTCATGATGATGGCTACATAGTAATGGAATAAAATTCAAAGATGCATATGGCAAAGGTATCAGTAAGTTTATTTTGTTTTTTAAACCTGAAGAAAATCTGGCAACAAATTTTCATTTGATATTTGGGGTTGGGTTCATGAGTGACTGCCATATTATCTTGTAAAGTTTCATTATTTTATAGGTAAAATGATTTTAATTCTCCTACAAGCTTACAACTATTAGATAAATGTAAGTAACAAAACCACAGCGATTTTGTTATTGAGAGTTGAGAACATTCTTTTTTTTTTTTTCAGAACAGGAGGGAGTAAAAGAAATGCCTTATTGTGAAAAAAAGAAAAAAGAAAAGAAAAACATTCTGTACTTGCATGATTCGGTATTTGAATTGGCACTCTTTGCTTTTAGTTTCAGCATTGACTTTTCAGTCCTTCCAGCTTCCTCCACGCATCATGCCTGCCTCTTGAGTGGCGGCAACTCTCCGAGCTCCATGTTGGCTGTACTTGGCAGATGTAGTGTAAGGAGTAAGCCAAGCCCTTGAATCTGGGGCATTCACCACCCCCCTTTCATTCTTTGTTTCTTTCTTCTGTATTTTTAAAGCAATATCTTGTACTTCAGATCATTCCTTGGCACTTCTGTCCTGCTTGGACCACCATCAATAACAGTGTTAACACAAAGTGACTACTGCCAGAGACTCGGGTTCTGCGACACCAGCGGCCTTGCTGGTCATCAAGCCCGTGCACCTGCTGCTGGTGCAGAATCCGGCTGTCGATAAAACTGTAATCCCCCCATGGTTCAGCAGCTTAGCACTGAAAGCAACTAGAGGTACATAGAAATGGTTCCTGGAAAAAGTGAAGACATTCCCAGGAATACATTTTTTTTTTCTTTAAAATTTTTGCTTCATTTTCTGCTTCATTTTCCTGATTCATGAGCAATCACTTTTATGCACTTCAGAAATGGTAGAGGTGGGACTTAAGTGTGCAAACTGGAACTATGACACAAACAACTTTCCATTTTAAGATACTGTAACTGTCACCGTGAACATGTTTATATTAATTTCTTTAGGAAGTCTTATTTGGAGGTGTTTTTCAGGAAAATTTCTTTCTCTGATTATTTAATTGCTTAAACTTTCTATTTAAATTAATATCATTCAAAAATTGTAAGCACTAAATGGAGTGCTCCTCTACCCACCTTCACACAAATCTTGGCTTGTTTTCAAACTCAAGAGAAATGAAGTTTGAATTGTCGAAGAATCAGGATTTAGGTAATAAATATAATTAATAAATATAATTTTCTATAAAGTTGTATATGTGTCCAGAATGCTTAATGCTCTCACTTAAAAAAATAACATTTACAATCTGATTCCTCATAAAACCTCAGTCTCATGGAAAACTAGCTGTGACTTATGAATTTGTTATTATATTATATTAATTTTGAAGGTTAATAAAAACATTGATAATCCATGTCAGCATAAAATATAGACTACATTTTGATAAAATAGAAACATACAAATACAGTTCATTTCTACTTAGATTTTGAATAGAAAAATGTACTGGAAAATATATTTATCACAATAGATAACTTTTTAATAAATAAAAGCAAAATCTAAAAAATAAATTACTTTTATATATTCAGAGTAAAACAACTACTAATCAGGTTTTAGATAAAACATTGATGTGTCTGTAATATATATCTGTATATATATATACAGATATATGTATATATATACATAATATATATCTGTATATACATAATATATATCTGTATATATATAATATATATATCTGTATATATATACAGATATACATAATATATATATCTGTATATATATATACAGATATATGTATATATATATATATTCATATATAGTATGTATTTTCTCAGATCTCTTTATGTTAATAAATTTACAATATGATATACAACAATGTTATAGATACTTAAATAAATAGAGGGTAAAATCCAACAGGTCTCCAAAAACAAACTCAAGCTATCTGTATATTATTCAAAAATACTCAAGAAAGTATATACATAAAACAAAAATGTCATAGCCATAACAAAGATAATCCAATCTAACTCACAAAATCAAAAGCGTACTTATCAATCTTTTCCTTGGCCTTTACAAATAGGTTTGGCTTGGTGTCTGTTGAAGAAAATTCATTGTTGGCAAAGGTTTTATACACAAGAGATCTGGTTTATTTTGATAAAATTAAAATTTAAAGACCATTTCTCTCCATGATTGTTTTGGTGCAAGACATCCAAATGAAGAAGATGCTTTAAACATATGGATGGAGTTAAGATGCCATCTGTACCCTGCGTGGGACCTCATACATACTAAATATTGAGATAGCTTTTCAATCAACACTTCTCCTAACTGAAAAGTAGAGGAAACGGACACTCAAGCTTTGGTTATAAAAAATGCAAGTTATTATTGGCAAGTAGCTGTGAGGATATAATGCACAAATATTTACACAATTACATAGATGATATTCTAGCAAGTGTTCATTTGGGAAACTGAAATGAGTATCAGAACCATAAATTTAAGTCTGCAAAATTTGTAATCAACCCATTCCATATTTTAAAAATTGAATCCAGTAAGAAAAATGCATGAAAATATTAACTGTACTGTTATAATATCTTGAAATCCATTTTGAAAAGAAAATTTATTCTAGATATTATATGACAGAATCCACATCGTTATTACTTTCTATTCTATTCTTCAAATAGAGGTGCTAACTTGTCAGACATTGTTTGCTGCAAACCATGAAATTAGCATACTTTTAGTTTAAGGTGCAACATCTAGATTCAAAACAAGAATCTGTCTTCTTCCTCTAGATATATTTATATTTCTTATAATAATTTGATTCCATCTAATGAGTAGTACATGAGAATTTATAAATTACTAATAAAAAATATGTGGGGTTCAGAGAATATTCTCTCTCTCTTTCTCTGTCACACACACACACACACACACACACACACACACACACACACACCAGGGCAATAGTTGTGGCCTGCATTCCTAAAGTTTAATTAGGACTGGTTTTATGAACAGACAAGTAAATATGAGAAGTACCTGAAAGCTTGCCACCTGCTCTTTTGTTTTGTATTTAATTTTTTTCTTAAGACTGGCTTTGTGTTTACAAACATAGATTTATATTAATGGAATTAAGCATCAAATTGAATGTTTGGTAACACCTACTAACTGTTATCAGTCTAACAAAGGTGAAATAATTTCTTATGAAGGATCAATTCTTGTGGCCAGGGATCCTGGGGTAGTGAAAGAGAAATGGATTCAGTAGTAGACTAAATATTCTCAAATGTCTCAAGTGGCAGAAGGAACATATGTTTACTTGTGGCTTTTTTAAAGTAATGTGGACTGACTTTTTTATGACTAAGTGAATTATTTGGTATGTCAATATACTCATCAAAAAGTACAAAAATATTTTTGTTAAAACATAATAGCTTAGTTGTATTCATGAACTTATGATCCCTGTAAAATCCAGTGAAGGATACAATGTTTTTACATTCTTAAACAGAGCCACAAACTGGATTTTATAAATTAGTAATAATTATATTTAGTTGTCTTTGGTTTTCCTAAGAAAGAAGATTTAATGAAATAAGATCAACAAGGTAAACAATAACTTACCTCTTACTATTATGTTGAAACATTAAAAATCTACTATTTTAACAATTGGTGCTTGCTTTTTTATTTTCATTTTTCTTCCAATTCTCTGATATCTGTTTTCTCCATTCATAAGTAGCTTAGAGAGTTTTCATCTTAGTTGTAATTACACACACATAATTTCAAATTTTATCACCTCAGCTCATTCTTATAGGAGATCTTGAGGCATTAGGTAAATTTGACTATAACCTGTAATTTTCTCCTGCCTTCTCTGCAAGGAAAAAAATGTATGTGTTGACTTATAACTGCCTATCCTGCCCTGCATTGATCTCTCTTTCTAGTTTTGTTATGTAGTCACAAGGTTACCACAAAGTGACATGAAAATGATATTAAAATAATAAAGCCAATAATTCAGAGTAAATGGTTTAGGAGTTCTGCTTGAATACATTTCAAATTTGTTCATGAATATAAAACCTTATTTTATTGAACTAAATATTTTGTCAAAATCTAAAATGTATTCACATTGACACTGTGAATTATTTTCTAAGTTCAGTAATTTTGATGCCTGTCCTGATTTATAAATCACCATATCCTCGCCTAAGTGTGCACAGGATACTGTGTGCATTGTAAAAGGATCTGCGAGTGATTTCCTGTGTTGCTGTTCTTAATGAAAGAATACAAAGTTATTCAGACAGCTACATTTTTTAAACAAATAGTGTCTCTGCTGAACTAGGGCAATCTCTGCTTTCTCTAAACTGAGCTGATGAGCATTAAAAAAGATGTTTTGAGATGTTTCGAGATTTAAATAATCACTTCTAGTGTTGTAAATTACATGATATTTTAGAGTAGTTTTTATATTGCATCACTCTGTTAATTTGTCTTAAGACATTCTCAACAGTAACATTGTTTAAGGTAAACCTATGGACATTTAAAAGGTTACAATATAGTTTTGAGGTTAGAATTTTAGAGTATGTAAAATAAATAACATATATTTCTATATGTATGTGTGTATATATACACATTATATACAGATAATATCTATTATTTAAATTTTAGATTTTACTCTGCATCTTAGTTAAATATAAAAACCTATAAACATTAAAAGATATTAACTCAAAATATTTCAATATTAAATTAAATATTTGAAATATGAAAATACATCAAACTTCTTTCTAATTTCTTAAATGAATAATATGATCTGATTTATAAGCTATGTACATGTATATATTTTGTTGTTGTCACTGTTTTTTTAAAAATTTAATTAATTTAGTTATTTTTAGAGAGAGGGGAAAGGAGGGAGAAAGAGAGGGAGAGAAACATCAATGTGTGATTGCGTCTCACGTGGCCCTCACTGGGGACCTGGCCTGCAACCTGGGCATGTGCCCTGACTGGGAATCGAACTGGCGACCCTTTGATTCGCAGCCTGTGCTCAATCCACTGAGCTACACCAGCCAGGGCTGTTGTCACTGTTGACAAAGAATAATTAAAGAGACAATGTAGATGTGCATCTTGTCCTAAATGTGACTTTCGAGATTTAAAATGCCCCCTGAAATGAATGACAGTCTGAGGGTATATTCAATAGAAAAGTATAAGGTATTTCTATGTATCATATAATTTACTATTTTTTTCTGGCAAACATGCTGTACAACAATTTAAAAGTATAATATAGACTTAGTGTACAAATAAAAAAATAACACCAAATGTCAAGGTATACTCATCCCTTTCCTGCTCCTGTGCATACCACCTTACAACATAATTACCTTGGTTATATAAAATGTATGTAAATTATATCATCTTAAATCCCTGGAAGACAAGAAATCCTACTGTATGCTTTATCTTTTCCTCATCACTATTTTTGTCAGGTATCATGACAAAGGCAGTTGTCTTACATCAAGAATAACAGCATCAAAGATGTTGTAAAAAAAAAGTGTTACCTTGCCTTGAAAAGGCCAACGCAGAAGCAGGGAGTGTGACAGAAGCAACAGGAATTATTCTCAATTGTCGTAAAGCATCAAATACACTGACAATTAACTAAAATCAGGTTCATGTTCATTAACGTATAAGCCACCTATAAAACATGTCTTACGTATATAAAATATTCATACAATTTGTGTAATTATTCTACTAGGATGACTTGCCCTACTCCATAGTTTACTCTCTATGTAAAACCACAGTGGCAGCAGTGGCATATTTTGACCCTTTTTATCTAAGATCACCAGATTTTAGGTTGATTAATACCATGATTTGAATTATATTTTTAAAGAAAGACAGGTAGAGTTAGAATGAACTCATGTCAAGTTTAAAGCAAATTAAATTACAAATTTCAGTATGGCCCTTTATTTGGACACATATTTTAGCAAAAATATGATAATTGCTCACCCTGTACAACTGTATACTGATTTTAAAAATAGATGAAACTATTATAAATCATGGTCAACTTCCATCATTCACTTTTGTTTTTTAATTCTCATTTATTGATGCCTCAAAGATAATACAAGAACATGTTAAAACACAGATACTAATAATTTTGAAGTATAAACAGTGGATCAATTCACTACCTATTTGCCACATTGAGATTTTATTCAAATATATACTGTAATTTTTCCTTTTTACTCAGAACAAATACTCTGGAGCTTCTCTGATTAAAATAGCTGTGTGAATCATGTCTCACGTCTGCCGAGGATAAGGTTTATGGATCCTTATTCCTAGAGGTAGGAAATTAATCTTTTTTATAATAATTTTCTAAATGTTCTAATAGTTTTAACAGTTTAGTTTAGTTCTAAAAGTATTCTTCCTCACTAGGGCACCGGGGCCGCCCGCACTGCTGGTGTGCATGTGAAAATGCAGATTTCTGGGTGTCTCCTGAGGCCTGTATGGGAATCTGCAGTGGAATCCGCAGTGGCAACCACAGTGGCAACCACAGTGGCGAGGGCTCAGGAGAAAACCCTTTTAAAGAGCTTCTGCGGGAGTGCAGCCTGCAGCAGCGCTGGAGGCCCACTGCTGTGTGAGAGTCCGTTGCAGCTTGTAGTGGCTTACGTACCTCACAGGTAGCAGGTAGGTAAATCACAGAGCTCTAATGTTCTGTACAGAAATTAAGGCCAAGTTAAGTAATTTCCCCAAGTGACAGTAAAGAGTCCATGTAGCAGAGTGGCTCAAATAAGCTTTTCTCAAAATCAGCCAGACCTGAAGCACTCAACAATTATGCATATGTGGGAAAGTTATGATCTCGCAAACTCACTTTCTGTTTACAAACAGTTATGAACAATATTTGCATTTTTAAAAAGAATGAAACACACTGAATTGTCATAAGTACCTGCTACATGAGATGCCCGGTAACTAGTTGCCCATGTCGGCATCATTGCGACCTTTTCAGTCCTCATTCCGGGTCTGGTGTGGACATACCTGTAGGTTTCCTTTTCTCGTGGTCATTTAGCCACCAACTTAACTACCACTAGTATTGTTTATTTAATTGTTCTGGTGAGTAACCTTACCTTAGTTATGGAAAATTAAAAAAATAGATTTTTCTAAGAGTGTAACATTAGCCATTGGTACCAAGAAATAAGTAGTCAAAAACATAAAATGAAAACAAAAACAAGACACATTCCTAAGGGAGCACACACTTGTAGAGTTCATTTCCCACGAGATTGCCCCTCAGATGTAAGTTCTGAAAAGGTTTTCAGAGTGATTTAATTATAGTAAAGTTTCATGGATTCTGATAGTTGATAAAGTACACCTGTCTCCAATTTATTTTTTAAATGTCATAGTCAAATGTTGTAGAACTGAGCTCTAATTTTAGTTCTGCTTCCTAATTGTTTGATCTTTAATGAGTCAATTATCACATTTAGACCTCAATTCCATCACCTATAAAATGTTTGAGTAGTTAATGTTTAAAGCCTTTTGTACTTTTTAAGTTTTAAAATTCTAAAACTGATATTTATTTAGTGAAATACTTTTTGCACTACTTGTCCCACTAATTGATTCTGTTAAAATAACACATAATGTAAATGATACAATTTTTAAACAGTAATTACAATGTAACTGTCTTTATAATTTCAAAAGGATAGTACAAATTTGAAGTCTACCATTTTTATAAAAATGGGTATATGTATGTATAATAAAAATGACATTTTAATTTAACTTAGGATTCACAGTTTTTTTAATTAATAATTATGAGTAAAACATAACTGAAGAGAAAAAATGGAATTTTCATTTGACAAAATCATCCAAAATAGTGCTTTTTATCTGGAATTTAGGTTGTCTGTGATTTCTCTGAAATTAAATGCAAAGTGAGAACATTTTAAAGAGAGAGTTTTTAATTTTCTTTACATTTGTAAAAAGATTCTCCAAAAGGAATCGCAATGTGTGGTAACTGATATTCGGAAAACTGTGTAATGCTATAAATAATACTTTAAATGACAGGGTTTTTCTTTTTATTTATTTTTTTTTTACAAAAAGTTAAAAAAACATTCTTTACACAAACAATTTAAAACTTGTTTCTGAAAAGATAAAAATATAAAATTTCTAATTCATGAGAAATTATGTCGTGCTTAGAATTTTAAAAAATATATAAAATGGAAGGAGTGCATGTATTCATTTGCTCAGTGAATCACCGCCACATGATCCAAGACCCTTTATAGTACTTACTCAAATGCTGCTCACAGTTCAGTGGAGTGGACAGATATTTATCTGTCAGTAATTATAAAACTACAGTCACAATACAGGCTTTAAAAGGGAGTTTCTTGCAGCTACAAGAGCAAATACTGACTTACTAATCACAGAAGTCAGTAAAAGGTTTTCCAAGAAAATGATAATTAAATTCAAATCTAAGACTGAGTTGGAGTTTAGGAGATACGAAAGACTTGTGGGGTAAAATGCCATGGCCACCAGGACTGATGGCCTGGGGGTTGAACTAAAGAGTGCAGAGGAGCACCTAGTTCGAGATGCACCTAGAAAGGAAGCTAGAGGAATGAGAAAGCAAAACGTTTTAGGTCAAGTTACCAGTCTCTATCTTTTTTGCCCTGGCTGGTGTGGCTCAGTGGATTGAGTGCCGGCCTGCAAACCAAACTGTCCCAGGGTTGATTCCCAGTCAGGGCACAGGCCTGGGATGTGGGCCAGGTCCCCGGTAGGAGGTGCATGAGAGGCAACCACACGTTGATGTCTCTCTCCCTCTCTTTCTCCTTCACTTCCTCTCTCTCTAAAAATAAATAAATAAAATTAGTTTTTTAAAAAAAGAGCCTTTGTCTTTTGTTTCTGAATAATGAAAACATTTTGGTGGGAAGAGGGTTTATGAACGTAGCAACACAGCTGCTTTTAAAATCCTGCATGTTAGTTTAGGGAATTATTAAAAGTGTTTTTAATTCGTGATGATCAAATGCCCCAATGGGAAAGAGCCTGTGTTAGATCAGTGATTCCCAAACCTGCGAGTATACCCAAATCACCTAAAGAATTGTTAAAACTCTGAGGATTAGGCCAGATGCCAAATTCCTGCCTCGATATCTGGGTTAGGGCCTGAGCACAACCCTTGTTGCAGATTCCCAGGTGAGGCTGTGCTGCTGTCCTGGGGGCTACACCCAGAGAACCACTGACCTCCATGAATGATCCACAGACCTGACCCTTTGAATCTCTCTCCCATGTCTGAGTTTTATTTGAGTTTGCCTCAACTAGACAAGAACTACTTCCTAGTTTACAGTCTCCATACCTAAAATACATGATGCAGCTCATGTCTGTTCAACCCTAGAAACATAGGTAGTTGTAGTACGAAGTAATGAATCAGAGGACCAATGCTGGGGCCAGACTACTTGGGTTCAAACCCTAATTCCACCACCGGAACTTGCATGCGTGACTTTAGGCTGCTCTAAACTACTCTTTATGTCATCTACAAAAGGCTGAGATAATAGTTGCCTCACAAGATGGTTTCAATTATTAAATAAGTTAGTATATTATGTCACTTAGTGTAGTTCAAAAACTAGTATATAGTAAGTAATGTATGTGTTTACTGTTGTTATTGTTATCTTTTTTATTAATTTTCTCCTTTTGGAGTAAAAAAGACGGTTTAGTTTAATGTTTTTCAAAACTGAAGAGTATGAACATGAAAAATGCTGATTAACCATTTGTGTTTCCCTCTCATCAAGTATCTGTTCTCATTTCTATGTGCTCATCTGCTGATCTTTCATTTACTATAAAGCATATGAAAAAAACTCTTGTGTGTATATCTATAGTTAATTATTTTTTTTGTTATGCAAACAATTATTTTTAAGTATAATAATAGTTGAAAATTAACTATCTAAAACCGTATCATGCATGTGTCTCCAATTCAGTGCTTTCCAGACCAAGTACTTCTGCCACATTTGTCTTTTGTGTATTCTCTGTTTTAATATTAGCTTACACTCATTATGACTTTCATCTCACTACTGTTAACTCTGCAGGTTGCTTTGCCCTTCTGTGTGTTTCCTGGGTAATTTGATTCCGGTATCAGAAAATGTATTTCACAGATGTGAGCATGTCATTAACAAAATACTTAACATGTGCTAATACTGACCCCTTGAGACTCTCCTGCAGCTCTCCACATACAGGGCTTGCATTTATTGATTATGCTTCCTTTACTCTAGATGACCAGGTTTTCTTTGCACAATTAATTTGTGCAATTAATGTGTAGGCATTTTTTTATGTAGCTCTCTAACAAATGCCTTTCTTAAACCTAAGTATGCAATATCCTTTCATTATTTTTATCTCCTAAGTTAGGAGATGTGCCAAAGAAGGTTAATACAATATATGATGTGACCTACTTTTAATAAATTCACATTTGCCACTTACTTTATTAGACACCTTTCTCCCTGGTGTTCACATTTGGACTCTTTAATTATATGCTCAGCCAAAGAATTCTAATACATGAAGGCAATTTAGGAAGCAAGAAAGTGAAGCTCTGAGACATTCCCAGATACAGCAATAAAGACAAAAGGAGGAAAAATTGTTTTGTAATTCTAGCAGGATTTGCCTTCTTGTAACCTTCAGCCTTGAAATTGTCTTTAAGATCCTAGGTTATTTCTAATTTTGGTGCTTAAATTACATCCTACACTTTCCAGACAGCCCGGACAGTCTCTCTCTGCTTTTTCTTATTATTATTCTGATGTTTAATGCACTGCAAATGGGAACTCTGGGACTCTAGACTTCTTTCTCCCTCTTGAAACCTCTAAATAATTAATTAGACTGTCGAGCTCTCACTGCTGCAAATTTCCCCTTCATGTTGGTCAGGGTGGCACACATTTATCCTTAGGCAAAGCCACAGGCTAAAATGGTTTTGTATTAACCAAACATCTTAGACTATGGCATGCTATCTCTGAGGTCATAACATGAAATCACTCGAGCCCAAAGAAAAAGAATGGAATCAGTAGAGATTTGGGGAGAATGTGAGGACTCAATGGGAGTTCTAAGCAAGTTGTCAGTAACATGAAATCCAAATCACCTGTGACTTAGCAAGGTCGTACCTGTTTATTTTAGTAGTGGCACAGAGAAGTTCCGAGGCCCACAGTCTCATACAACATACTGTCCAAAGTGTTCCAAGGCAGTAGAGATAGATGGTGGCTTATTTGTGAAGCCCCCTCCAAACTCTTACAAATATTCGTTATGATCTTTTGAATCTAAAAAGGAATGCTCTCTAAGTTTTCCCACAAGACTAATGCAAACGTACTGTGGGACAGCCCCTTCTCTTCTCAATAGGAGAGAATTATCAGTCACGCTGCAGCACCGCTTCTGGGACAGGGTAAATGCTGGACGGTAAATGAGTGGCGGTGCCCTTCGGGCAGGCCACAGAGCAAAGCACAGGCAGCAGGAAGAAGCAGGTATGGGGGCCTGTGTTCTCCCTGGTCTGTGGTTACACAAAGTGTTCATTTTTTAGCAGTGTCTTAATCTTCCTAACAGAATTAGAGGCTTTTTCTGTTAATAGTCAACATTTTTATGTACTGTGTGCTGTTCTGTGGAACACAGATAAGCTGTTTGGTGTAACTTAAAAAGAATGGATAAACCTCCAGTAAGCACGCGTGTACTAGACTTTAAGAGTTTACTCTCAGACATCTCTGAAAACACAAAACAAAAACCAATGGAAATGAGCCAATTCTCTGGGGGAAAAAATGCAGAAATGCCAGGGATTGTCGCCTTGGCAGAGCAATTGTTGAGGGAATATGATGGGAAAGGATGTGAATTAATTTATCCATGTCACCCACTCTTTGTCTCATCCTTTTCCTTCACAACCAGTACCTTCTATCATAATACTGAATTCAGTTTTGGGCTCATGTTGTCTGGCAAGTACTATGGTAAGTCCACTATAGAGTGCATTGATTCTTTAGTCATTTGAGAATGCTATCAAGTAGGAACCATTTTATTGGTAGAGAAACTAACCCTTGAAAGGAAAGCAACTTGTCCTAGTTAATGCAATAAGTAAGTGGTAGAAGCTAGATTACAATTCAGGACTGAGAACTGAAATCAGGTGCATATACAAAGCATGATACCACATTCCCTGTTACGTTCATATTGTGCAAAAATTTTCCACACAATGTTCACCTATCCTTGTCCCTGACATTGAATGGTATCGGGCAGTTGTTGCCTTACTGACATTGGCCAACTTACTCTGGAGAGCAACTCTATGATTTGTGATCTCCCTACTAAGGTCATTGCTGCAGTATTCAGTTTTATCCAAAGACTGATTGTCTCAATCATAATGGTCACCGATGATAGCTTGCTTAGTTTCAAATAATGAATAATGTGTTGAACGAAGTGGAGCTTCAACTTTCTGATTGGTTTCATAAAGTTTCTGAGATGGGAAGGGGCTAAGCAATCAGTTCTCTTCCATTGTAAAGCCAAATAACCTGTGATGAATTTAGACACCAAGTAGGTTATTTTGAAAATTGACAGTGGAACCAAAGGTTCCTGACTGCTAGGTCAGCTTTCTTTCCACAATATCCTCGAGTATAATAGGAGTGTCCAACCTGTGGCCCGTGGGCCACATGAAATTCAGGATGGCTATGATTGCTGCCCAACACAAAATTGTAAATTTACTTAAAACATTGAGATTTGTTTTGTGACTAAGTGTCACAATGTATTTAATCTGTGGCCCAAAACAACTCTTCTTCTTCCAGTGTGGTCCAGAGACTCCAAACGTTTGGACACCCTTCTTACAGCTCTCTTTGATTTAAAAAAAAAAAAAAAAGAACACAAGTCTTGCTGAATTATTAAATGTTGCAAGTGGATTTTCAATATGTAATTACAGCTTAGGCTCTGATTTAATTATTTGGATAATTCACTTCATAATTTCTCAGTTAATTGCTGCCATCCATCGCACTGTATAATTCAAACAATCATAAATAGCAGCTTGAATTTTATAAAATCATCATGCCAAAATTTCTAAGTGCTCAGCACTGAACAAATATTTGCAAAGAACTACCCATTTGCTGGATATTATATTACAGATCTGCTATCACTAGCTTGAAAACACACAGTTGTCAATGAAATTTTACATTAAAGTAACAAATACCTAATTAGTTTTAGTTGAATAATTATATGTGTATATATATTCATCAAAATAATAAATATTCAACAAAACACATTTTGTTTAGGTATTTGTATTCTTCCAGATTTATTAAAAAATAAAGAAATGGAAACTCCTCCATTTTCATTTTAACCACAATAAAACTGACAAAATTAAAAATACTTTAAAAATATATAGACAATGTCAAACATAAAAAATGTAAAAAAAGAGATAGAAAAGGCATATTTGACATATTTCTCTCTGCTAAACAACTAAAGAGTCTTAATTATAAGTCTACTTTTTTTTCTTTTGACTACACCTTAAATTACAGAGTGCACCATTTACCTTCTTTGCCTTATTTGACTCACTTCTTTCCATTTGATTATATGATCTGTTTTCATCAGCAAAGAAGGCAGACATTAGCAGGGAGATAACCTTGTCAAAGCAGTTATTTATTTTAGTATTCTGCACGTCTGTGAGTAAATTGCACTTGATAATCTGTAACTCAGTCTACTATATCTCATAACCTTTATTCCAATTGATCTTATTTGTGTACAGTTGAATGATAGCAGTGTTTCCTTTATTTTTGTAAATATATTTGAGTGTGAGCAAATGCTATATGTCTCTAGATTTTAATTCTGGTCAGCCTTTAAAACAAAAGGAGAACAAGGTGAGGAGGATAAAAAAGAAGAAAAACTCATATGCCACCCGTGACTGTTGTCAAAGGGAAAGAGAGAGAGGTGGCATGATTAGCTTTTTTAATTGTTTATTTGAATTCTTATTTAAATTAAATTTGGATAATGCTATCAAATGCAACTCAAAAGGTAAAAAATCCAGGCAAACCTTAGTATCTCTGAAGGCAATTAATTGCCTTAAAACAGTGAAAGACATGTCAGGATTGACAAACAACAGGTCTATGCAATATTTTCTCAGCATGATGCTAGAATTTTGAAGAACATTGTTATCAGATCACCTTCTTAGGCAAGTAAAAATCTATACCCCAGTGGCTTCACCATAAAGACAATGAAGGAGTATAGCTTAGGACATCCCTAAGAGCTCTTCCTGTATTATGAGCTACTATGGTCAGGTATATATTAGTTGGTCACATTAATACTGTCTGTAGTATGTGCTATTTAATTCAAAGAAAAAAAACTTTCCTAATAAAGTGTAAAATTTTCCACATGGGGTCACCCATTCTGGTAATGGGAAACTGGACAGAAAACTGGACTGAAATTAGTAGGCACTTTATCTATACATTCTCTCCCCAATATTTAGATGTCTGGTACACTGCAAGAGGGTAAGACAGAAAGACAACATGCCTTGGAAAGCACTGATCTCATGGTCTTGATTGGAACCCACAATTCTGGTCCGTGTTTGAGATGTGTAGCAGAGATGATGGTTCTGCCCAGGGCTGAGGTTCTGCAAATAGTAGATGCATCCAATTTAGATTTGGCAAAGATGCCTTACAAATTGCAAGACATCTAGGTAAACTGGAGTTGAATATAATAGACCCTTCCTTTCCTCTTTCCTCCCTCCCTTCCTCCCTCCCTTATATTTCTTCCTTCTTTCTTCTCTCCCTCCTTCCCTCCCTTTCTTTGTTTTTTCCTTCCTTTGTTTCCATTATTTCTCTATTTTTGACACATATATCATTAATAAGCTTGATTTTATCCATGACATATAAAAATTTATAAAAGTGGTCCATTGCCTATAATATCCATTCTGGGGATTCCACTCTGGAAATAGAGTTATCCTATCAACTGGCCCATTCTCTGTATCTCTCTTTGATCTTTGGCGTGGACTCGTGTACTTTTACTGACATAATTCTCTAAACCTGCAATTTCATTTCTCTTTTGTTTGCTTTCATAAGTATATTTAAGCCACTTCTTCGGGCTGCTCTCCACACTTTCCTGAGCTTATCTTTTACACAATGACCCACTTCGAATTTGCCTCTCTACATTTAACCAGAACACGCCCAGTCAAAAACAAATATGTGATTACTTGCCTGTGTCTTACTCAACATCATTTTTTAAGTTGTTACAATATTAATTATCTTCCATTTATATCCAAAAGTCTTTCAATTGGTTTTTAATTTGAAAAAGAATAATTAAATATAATCACTTAGAAAAAGGAAGAGGAGGAGGGTTAATTTAGAGCAGAGAAATAGATGCTATAAGAGCACCGACATGCAATGAATCTTTACTGAATGCACAGCATTTTGATATTCTATGCTTTTGGATGAAGAATTTCAATAACTTCATGTGTGTGCTTAAGAAACGGTGTATTTGTTGCCATATACATTTTGGAATCTGATTTATTTTCGTCCAGGTAGAGAACCACAACATCTGCTGCCACTCAGAAGGGTGAATTTCTTGAGCAAGTAAAAATTTATGCAGAAAAATTTGTACAAGTTCTTTAGTTCTCCAGTTTTTCCAACAGGAAACATAATAAGACATTTTATGGTAAAACATGTTTATGGTACAATTTGCTATAGACCATATGATTTTGAAACTCCATCTTCATTGAACCTGCAGCACGAGTTGGCTGCACAGGGGATCTCTAATAGTGGAATGATTTGAATTACTAAGTGAAATCGTAAAGTATTGTTCACTTAAATGTAGAACATTTAAAACTATTAAAGTTAGGTTTCATACACTAAATGCTAAACATTTTTTCTTATAATAATTAGCTAATAGGTTCAAATGATTTCAAATCCATTTCTTATTAGAAATAATAAACTCATGTCAACAATGAGGAGAATATTTTGCAGTACCTAGAGGACATGCAGCCAATTTTAATAGCTATTGCAACATACTAAAATTATAAGCTTAACAGGAGAGCTAGGACATAGGCTACTAAAAATACCATTTAGTGCGAGGTTTTTATTCTGTCATAAAGCCATTATTAACACTCTGTTTTTAAAACAGTAATGTGTTTGCATGAGTTTTGAGGATGCAGTAGAAGCCTGGTAGATATAAGAGCAGTTATCCTATGAGGTGAAATAGGTGAAAGAATAATGAAACAATAATACTCTAATAAATCTTATATTTCACTCCAAAAAGCTATAACTGCATCTAGCACATGGCCCAGAACAGAGTCAATAATTTTGGGGGGATTAAAACATATAAATTGCATTAACATGAAGGTACATTCCTTGATGGGCATGAGGTCAATTTTTCAGGGCAGGGATTAGACAATTCTGTCAGTAGGAGCCTCTCTTCTCCCGCTGCAGCTGCGGGGCTGGCCTTTACTAATTTCCTACTGTGTGCACATTTCAGGGCAAGGTTAATTTTTTTGCTGTTCAATGGGTGAGAGCTTTAAAATCTGAGAGAAATGTCACAGGGCATCTTGAGGTTTTTTAAAAGTAGTGAAATTTATGGGCTGCCACAATGCAATCAACTCATAGGAAGAGGCAGGCAATCAATCACTCTGGGAGATGATAGATTATGTTTTAGTGGAGAGCAATTGAATGAGAGCCACTACCATACTTTCATGGAGGAAGGTTTGGAGAGATTAATTTTTTAAATTATTATAAAATATTAAAAGTGTATACTGTTTGTTGTCCTTCTATGTGTCTGCCCACTTTTTTCCTACTTAACTCCACAGATATTTATAAGGAATATTAAAAGCCTCCCATTGTGTAACAGCCTCCTATTTATTTATTTATAAAATATTTTACTTCTTTATTTTCAGAGAGATGGAAGGGAAGGAGAAAGGGAGGGACAGAAACATTAATGTGGGAGAGAAACTTTGATGTACCACAGAAACATCAATCGGTTGCCTCTCACATTTACCCAACAGGGGACCTGGCCTGCAACTCAGGCATGTGCCTGACTGGGAATCAAACTGGCGACCTTTTGGTTTGTAGGCCAGCACTCAATCCACTGAGCCACACCAGCCAAGGGATGATTTAAACACCTTACATGTATTATATACTTGAATCCCCTCAACAATTCTTTCATCATCATCATCATCATCATTAGTTAGAGAATGAATTAATTGATCTAGGCTTGTTCAGTTCTACCTCCAGGGCCTGGCATCACCCTCCCCCAGTACTACTTCAAGTCATTTTTTAATACAAAGTCCCCTTACCTTGTCTTTTTAAATACTATTCTAGTCTTTCCTCTCATTTATGTACCTATTAATGATACATACTCTGAGAATAGTTTATACATATCCTAAAAAGTTACCATGCAAAACATTTAATAATATATATTTAATATATATGTATATGTGTATACATATGGACCTATGGGGTGGGTGAGACAAATGTACATTTACAGTTGTTTGTGTAGAAAACAATACAGTAATTAATCAATAATAATACAAGTATAAACTCTGTGTTTTGTCTACTCACAACTGTAATCCTACTTTTGCCCCATCCTATATAGATGGCAACATACATGCATGCATACATATAATGAAGATATAAATGCATACCCTTGTGTCAAATTGACTGGGTAGTATTTGAGGGCAAGATTATACTTTAATAGTCATTTTATTGGATTTAGTATCTGTTATGGACTGAATTGTATCACCTCAAATTAATGTTGAAGCCCTAACCCCAGATGTGACTATTTGTGGAGATAAGACCTGTAATCAGGTAATTAAGGTGAAATGAGGTCAAAAGGGTAGGCTCTATATCAATAGGACCGGTGTCCTTGTAAGAAGAAGAAGAGGCAGCAGGAGTGTACACACAGAGAAAAGTCCGTGTGAGGGGACAGGAGTAAGACAGCCACCTGCAAGCCCAGGAGCACCCAAACCTATCGACACCTTGATTTTAGACTTTCAGACTCCAGAACTGTGAGGAAATAAATTTCTATTGTTAAAACCACCCAATCTGTAGTATTTTGTTATGATAGCCATAGCAAACTAATAGAATATCCATCACTATAAATGATTTTTATGAAGTAGTTATTTGACAAGTGTTAGACAATTACACTTTAAAATCACAGTGGGGGGTAATAAATGGGATTAATCTTTACACGGAAAAGTAAGATTTTGGAATAATCTCTCTGTGATGTATCTAGACTCAAAATTCATGTTGGAAATGTTGAACACATTTCCACTGCATGAAAGTTGAGGGTGGCTGCATGGATGAGCATATTTTTCATCTCTAATCAATTTCACAGTGAATATATTTCATATGGTCTTTAGTCTAACGTAAAAATAATCTGTCCTTAAAGACTGACAAAAGTCTAGAAAAGAGCCCAGAACCTGAAATTGTCAGAAATACTTTGCAGGCAGACTGCTGACAAGAGGCCCTGGTGTGTTAGTCTTTGGAAATTGAAAGAGATTTGAAGGTACCTTGTTTACTATAAGTGATAACTTAGTACAGTTATCACCATTTTTATCCCACAGATTTTGATGAAAATGAATATTATCCTAAGGGATTTCATTTGGCTTTCATGATAACATGCAATTTGAAGGTTAAAATTCAATTAAAATCACACTTACAAGGAGGACAGATTCATCATGATGAAGATTCTGAGTGCGGGCTTTCTCCCAGGCCCTTTCTCTTTCATTCCTTCCTGAGAAAATCATATCTATTCTATGAATCAGACATTATCATCTCTAGTTATATTTCTTTTCTAACTCTAGACTTATATATTGAACTTTCTAAGGAATTTTCTACTTTAAAGTCACCCAGGCAACTTAAACTTAATATTTCCCAAGCTGATCTCTAGATTTTATCTAATTTGACCAACATCCATTTATTAAACTTCACCTTGTCTATTTTCCTCTATTCTAAAAAATGATACACTAATCCATCCAGTTGCTCTAGCCAAATATATTGGCCATTTTTATTTGATCTCCCTCTGTTATCCAATCCATTTCATTTTCACTTGTCTTTTCAACTTGGAGATGATAATGAATTGCGGAATTTATGACAAAAAAGTTTCAGCCATCGACAAGTGCAAGGACCATTTTAAAGATTTAATTAAAATGAGACAGGAAATGATTGAGCTGGAGCATGTAAGAGCAGTAAGGAAAGGAGTGAGGAGCTAGGAGTAGAATTACAAAGGGATCCCTGTACCCTGGGCAACCTGTGCAGTGAGGAGGTGGAGAGCAGGACAGAGGAAAACTTCATGAGTTTCCCATGTTCTGGAAACATTTCGTAGCAGTGGATGGAAAGAGAAAGTCTTTTTAAAAAATTAGCATCATCTTAAAATGTATTTTACTGATAAAGTTAGGGTACTGTGAACTTTTAAGATATGTTGATTTATGTGCCAACATAATTCATCTTAGTCAAACTGATCTATGACATTCTTGTTTGTAATCACATTTAGCAGAGGTACAAAATCCCAAGGCAAGCACTGGAAAAATTTCACAAACCTCTTTTTTAAAAATGTAATATTAATAATAGGGATCAAAATGTTGTCATTATGAAAGTTTTTTAAGTGTCATCTCAACCAAGAATTTTAAAGATACTGAATCTAGATTTCCCTGTATAAAAGACGGCAAAGCAATTCATAAGCTGAGTCTTGTATTAAGAAGCTTTCCCTACTCACAAATATATTCAGTTTTAAATAGCATACATTTCAAATTCTTCTGCCTCCCTCTCACAATGTTATATATAGCTCTGCAATGTAATGTATTCTTCTCACGATGTTACAGTCCTTAAAGGTCAGTGCAGCTGATTAGGCACTCACTCCTGTATCCCAACCATCCCCTCTCTTACTTCCCACATCAGACTGACATGGCAGAAACCCAAGAACATCTGACAGAACCAAATCTTCTACAGAAGCAGTGAATGTGGAGTGATTTTAACACTATGGTTTTATTATAAGCAGGCTAGAAATTGCATCCACAATTTCCTGTCAATAGTATTCTTGAGAAAAATTTCATACAACACAGTGTCTATCATCTGACCCTGACCTCCAGACACACGGCTTTTAACTTTGAAATCTTTCCCAGCATCTCAGACTTCTGGTTTTTTTTTTCCCTTAAGCATTAAAACAAACACGAAAAAAGAGGGATCTTTCCACTTTCATGCATAAAAGCAGCTATAGTACAGTGGAAACGACACAGCTACTTTCAAGACTGGGACCAGAGTCTTGGCAAAATTGCTTCACAGCCATGGGCACTTGTATGAGGAGCCTCAGCATCTCCACCTGTATCATGGATCTAATGAGACTCTCACTTCAGAGAGTAGGTGGCAAGCTGTGGGGATCAGAAAGAAACCATGAGCATGAAAGTGGTTTAGAAAATGGAAATGAAGTGTTACACTATTGAAGGACTACATGGGCGAGAGTTCTCGTTAGAATCATCTTACAGCGTTTTAAGTAACAATTTCCTACATATTCTCTCCAATATGTTAAAATCTCATCTCAGAGCTCCATGCCCCCAGGGGATATAATGGAAGAAAAATTAAAACTTGTAATTTTGAAAAAAAATACATCTTGGTCTTGGTCTTTATTAATAAAGAGAATGATTTGTTTTTTTTTAAACAATATAGACTTTGGTTTAAATCAAGATTTGGCTATAGATATTTGTGTTCAGATCTATATTTTAGATATTATTTTAACTTTTTAATGACAGCTTACATTCAATATTGTTTGGTTTTAGTTTCAGGAGTACAACATAGTGGTGAGACAATCACATACTATACAGAGTGATCCCTCTGATATTTTAAGTACCTAGCTGGCATCGAACACAGTTATCACAATATTATTGACTATATTTCTTATGCTGTACTTTACATCCCTGAGATAATATTATAGCTACCAGTTTGTACTTCTCATTTCCTTCACCTTGGGTTCAAACCTTGTCACCGCTATTTGCTCGCTGTGACCACTGCCATGTTAATCGCCCCCCGCAAAGTCTGCAGTTATTCCAGTTATGGAATGTAAAGGTTATTTGTAACTCAAGGTTATGAAAAGGCTGAAGTGAGATGATGTTGTTAAATTTCTCACACATAATGAGTTTTACTTCACAGTAGCTAGTAATATTTTATATGAAATCAGGAGATAATGTCATTAAAGCAAGTTTGCAGTCTATTTTACCTAAATTAGAGTATCACTCAATTTAACTTGTTATAATCTTGACATGTTAATATATGAAAGATATACATTCACCAATCACTGTGATGATTCTATTTGTGGAGGGAAAAAGCAATTTCTTCTTGTATTAGTTAACATTGTATTTCTCTCTCTCTGTGTCACTCCCAGAGGTGCACGTGCACATGCACACACACACACTTCTGCTCTCACCCATCTGCGTTTATCACCATGTGACATTTTCATATACGTTCTACTCTATACATCACATCAGCCCAACAATAAATTCGGAATTTCATTTGCTGCTGGAATAGCACATTAAATTCCGTTGCTCTCCTAATTTTTAACAATATTCCAACAATGCTAATATATGCCAATTAGATAATACTTTGACTGTTTAAATACTTGTTTAAAAAGTCATGGTATTAATGCTTTTAACATTCCGATACGTTAGAATGTTTCCAATTCTGTTTAATTTAAAACATATTATCACTTGAGATAACATTATAGATTGTGAGAACCAAGCATACCTTTTCTGTAATAATATTTTATGGAATAAAAATTCAAAAACAATTCTTAGAAATGTTAAAAGTTATTTACATGATATGTCACATAACAAACTCCTTGCGGGAAATGAGAATATTAAAATTTCAGAAGTACAGTCACAGCAAGTGGTAGGTGAGGCATGAAGATAAATCAAATCCTATTTTTTGCCATGCTGTGAAAAGACTGCTGGCTTTTAATCATCCTGATGTGCCATATGTAAATTCCATCAAAAGAGAAGTTTGGTAAATGTTATGTTATAATGGGAAAAACAATTAAAAAGTTATGTTATATAATCACAGGGACAAATGTATATAGATGTTTATAAGCATCTCTATATATTTATATAATATATAGTAAATATATAATATAAAAAATAAATATACATAAAATAAAATATTTTATATATTTATATATTTATATAAATCTATACATCTGTCTATATATAAATGTTTATAAATAGATATATGAACACACACACATACACCCTCCCCATAGTCTAATGTCATTAATAGTATTCCACTGATCTGGCTGTACATAGCTCTCATATTTACTAAATCTCTTCCCTACTTTTATGTATAAACCACAAATCTCTCAATTGCCAGATGTCTGCCTATTTACCCCTAGTTCAGTCAAGGTCACTATGAATATCCTCATAAAAAAAGATATAAGGGCTCTGTATTAAGCACTCCAGTGAAAAGAAAATGCAAGTCCAAACCACCTAAGATGACTATCTCGCATAAATCTTGAGGTAATCAGTGAAAGCAAGAATCACTCTTGCCAAAACCAACAAAGAATATCTTTTATTTTTTTTTAAATAAAAAAGAAAGAGAACGAAAACAATTCAACCATTAAAAGCATCTGGAAAAGGCCAATGTTGAACATAAACGTCAATTAAAAAAAACAAAAAGAATAGCTGCTGTGCTTAAATTTTCACGATTTAGTATACTTTCTGTTTTATTGGGCTTTTAGTGTTCCTTTTAAATTTCCCTTTTCTTATGACACAAGGTGTTATCCTTTCTCACTTTTGAATATTCTTCGTTTAAATAATCCTCCCTTCTCTACAAGTTTTCTCTTGTTGTTATTCTTCTTCCAGTCAATGTTTCCCTTCTATTAGTGTCTCCATTAAACAGAAAATGTCTTTGTTTCCTTTCTGTATTTTGCTTTCTAAATACTCCAGCTCTTCCCACTGGTCTGTGGTTTCCCCAGCACTGTACCTCTTCTGCGCTGCAATTTGCAGTGGCACTGCCGGGACAAACAAGGGTCCCCAACTTTCACTCTAACAAACCATCCAGTTATGCCACAAGATCCACATGAGGACACAATTCCGCTGATTTAAAACATCCTTTCTTCTACACGCAGCATTAGCATGTGATAGCCAGCTGACCCTACAGGGTTACTCTGCTCTGGCATTGCTTTTCCACCCAGCCGTGCTAATTTCCCTTCTGCGGCTTCCAGGAATGCATTTTTGCCTACAGTGTCATGCTGTATATTTCCGCTTTCCCTAAAGCTGAGAGTCCTTGGACAGAAGGAACGGAAGCTGCTTTGAAAAGAGGAAATAGGGCATCCTACCAGGATAACACACAGCACCAAGTATCACAGGAATAGACAACGTAATTATCTTTATCATCCCCCACGACCAGAGGCAATGACAAGAGGAAACAGACTCCTTCAAAGGGGGTGGCATCATGTTAGAAACAAGGAGTTACCACCCAAGAACTGCAAAGTTTTATTAATATTTATAGTGTACCTCAGATTTGCAAACAGAAATTGCCTAATTCTCAAACTACTGAAACCACATCGAATATGGAATCAACACTCTCAGGCCATTTATTTTAGATGGACAATTCTATCAGACAGTGTGTTATTTCGGGGCTATGGAGAGGTTGGTAGCAAAGTGCTCTAAATCTCTAACATATCCAGTATTCATATGTGCATAAAGTGAATCCTGTCATATCTGTCTTTTGATTAGGGGAAATTTAATGCTTCAGTTCTTTGTAATGTTTGTTGTTTCTTTATAACCAGTGTGTAGATTGAATGGCAGGTGACATTTCATAAGATTTAAATAAGGTAAAAAATTAATCAAATTAACATACTGCTTTTCTAAAGTATAATGAGTCATTTGCATATAAAGTGCAATCGAGTCTGTAAATACAAAATGAACTTCAAATTACGGAGGCACAATCGTGAGCTGCATTTGTTACATATTATAAGACAGACATGAAGAAAGAGTCTTGTAAATATTTCCAACTCCAACTGATTTATGATACATTTTGTGCCTGTAACGGCAGGCTCAGCCACTGTAATACCGAACATTTCTGTACCTAGAGAATTTATGACTTCAATTTGACATAAACAACAAAAGTAACCATTCTTTGCAATCATTTTCTTACTTGGATCTGAAAAAGCACTTAAGGTAGTGATTTTAAACCCTTTTTATCTCATGGCACACATAAACTAATTACTAAAATTCTGTGGCACAACAAAAATATATCATTGTTTGATGATCTGACAAAAAAATAAGTATAGTTTTGATTCACTCACACTGGACAGCTATTGTTGTGTGGGCTGTTGTAATCTTTTTATTTGACAATCTAAGCAAAAATGGTCAGTGCCCCCAACTAAATAGTTATTGCATGTTTTAAAAATTGTTGCAGCACACAAGTTGAAAATTACTGACCAAATGCTACCAGTCTGCCAGGAGAACACAGGATAGGAAATGATAAGGACCTTGAATCATATTTATGTAAAACATAAATTACATAAAATTAAAAGAATGAAAAACAAGAGTCAAAATGTACTCATTTTAAGGGCTATGTACTCATAGGTTCCGCAGACATCCTTTGCTGAGAGCCAGGCAATAAATGTATTAGGCTTTCTGGGAGATACTGTTATCTGTCAAACTACTACTCAATACTGCTTTTTTAGAGTGAAACAGTGATACAAAACACTTACAATCAGTGGGCATGGCTGTGCTCACATTAAAGGTTATTCACAGTAACAGGCTGTGGGCCAGATTTGACGAACAGGCCATTTCCTTAGATGTGGTCTAGAACAGGGCTGTGCCTACAGCACTTTCTTTGATGGCGGAAATACTCTGTATCTACCTGTAACTACTGAGGACTTGAAATATGGCTACCGTAACTGAATAACTTGAATGTTTAAAATATTTTACTTTAGTTAATTTAAATTTAAATTTAGATAGCTACAACAGGCCAGTGACTACTGTATTGATCAGTACAGATATAGATGGTTCTATGTAACAATAACAGTTGAATAACAAGAGAGATAGGAAACATTAACACTCCAAGACAATAGATTGTTTTAAGAAACCAGATAATGCAAATTCAACAAATGCTGTTCAAACAAAAATAAATTCAGTATTTTCCTAAGTGGATAGTGAACTTTTTCCTAAAGAATACAAACAGGAAAATATCAACATATGGTGTACATCTGAGTAAATATTCAGATTTCAGTTTTGCTAGGGTTGAACCATAATATTTTACATCTGAGCTTCTTTGACAGTGGCATTTCTAAAATGATAAGCACTGAATATTTTACAATACTAGCAAGAAATTTGAAGACAGGGAGATTCCCAGGCTATTATATAAAAGTTTGCTCTTGCTTTAGAATTTAAGAGCTTATTATAAATTAAATAAAAATCAAAGAGCAGAATATAAACTCACTTTCCAGTATCCAGATGGCCTCCTTGGTGCATGGCTTCTGACTTGGCTAAAGATCAAATTCACCTTCTGCTTTTTCTGGGTCTAAACTGGCCCTTGATTATAGCTAATGACCCTCAGCTGCAATAATTCTTTAACATACTATTTGCCCTATTTCTATTTGGATTTACTGGGCTTTATTTTTATTGCTTTCAGGAGAAAAGCATTTGTAATAATCACCATGACTGAAAAAAGATACAGATAAATATATACACATATATAATTATTATTATATTATTGACTATATATATATATGAAATTATCATATTGTTTTGGAAAAAAGATATATATATACATAGCTACTACAATATCATTGCCCATATGTATGTGTGTGTATTTATATATGTATGTGTGTGTGTATATATATATATATATACACACATATATATGTGTATATATATATATATAATGATCATGCTGATTTGGCTCATGCCAGTTGACATTTAAATAAAATTCATACAGGTCATATTTTCATTTATGCCTAAACTTGACAACATCTCAGAAAATCTGTTATGCTGTGATAATGGGGAAAATAAAATGGAACAAGTACCTCTAAAAGAGTCACTTAAAATGGAATTGGGACACAATTAGGAAATGGGGCCTATGTATTTCTCATGTTGCAGCTCTTAGAACTGCTGTTAAGTTGCTGCCCTGTTGCTAAACCCAGCTCAAGGCTGAACCACAAACATCCTGGATCATTGACAGCTATAAGGACATATATAAACTTTACCTTTTCTTCAACATGGTGACCAGATCATCTGCATTCTCCACCTTGAAAGGAACCAATCTATTTCAACAATCTGCATCCATCTTTTATATAATGGGCCTAACCAATCCCAAGTGACCTGGGTGACATCCTTCCTTTCCATAGAGGACCTAAATGAGAATAACTCTTCTGGTCTTGCCTTTCAAACCCTGACTTTCTTCATTCTTTTCAGAGCCCAATTCAAGTTGCTACCTGAATCTGTGCCTCTCAGATTGCAATCCTTTCCTTTGCTCAAATAAATAAATTTTTATTATTTTTCCCACTTCATAAAATCCTACTTTATTTTTTTTTTATATTTTAATTTTAGCTTACATTTAATGTTACTTTGAATTAGTTTCAGGTCTACAGCATAGTGGTTAGACAATCATCTACTTCACAAAGTGTTCCCCCTGATACTTCAAGTACCCATCTAGCACCATACATAGTTATTACAATATTGTTGACTATATTCCCTATGCTGTACTTTACAACTTCATGAAAACTTTGTGATTGCCAATTTGTACTTCTTTAATCCCCTTAACTTTTTTTCATCCAGATCCTTATCTTTTTTCCTACCCTTTATTACAACTCTAAACTTTTGGGAGGGTTAAAAGCTGGAACCACACTTTTGTTTTTTCAGAAATATTTAAAAAATTAGTTTTTGGTTAGGTGTCAAAGTTGGACAATTTTAAGCATGTAAATGATTTCTAATATAAATCACCAATCAAGTTCACCATCAGTGCTATTGATTACTACATGAGAAAAAGCTACCTCTGTTCCCATCTGGTCAATACAGAAGAGGAAATAAATGGTTTGCTTATGGAGAAAGCTGTATACACTGAGTTGCCTAGGAGACTAATTCAGATATGGCCAACATACATACAGCTAGGCGTTCTGAGACTTTTTTAAGGCTTAAAGAACCAATGAAATATTGAGTCTCCAGCCATTTGCAACGGAACACTGACACTTCTATTATTAAAATCATAAAACAGTCTTTACATGGATAGAAATATATGAGTGTCAGTAACTAGAATCCAGTGGGCTTAACTAGAGGAAAACTGTAGCTCCAAATTAGTGATTTACTCTTCTAGGAAATTTGAAGGTATTTAAAATGCTAATAGTCTATGAAGGCACCTACCAATTTAAATAAAGAAAAAAATGAAAACCTTGCTCTGGGGACAGAAATGACACATGTATGTTTACGAAGATGGTGGTTTTCTAAATTTCATGCCAATAGTAACAAGTACTTTAAATTATTAGTTTGAGCAGGAAAAGTATTGCCTAGTTTCTTCAGTATTAACATCAAAACTGCCTACATGCTTCCTGTGTTTATTTTTGTCATTTATAACATGTTAAATCATAGACATGTACCATTTATAAACCAATGCTGTAACAGTATTCAGAGCAACTGAAGTGTTGACTTTATGAAGAATGCCTACTTTGTTCATTTCACATTTTTTTTCTCTGTCTTCCCTATGTGTGTGTCTTTTTAATCTATAGATTGTGAAAATATCTTTGGATTGGAGGAGGAAATCATTTTTTCATAAGCATGTTTTCTAACTATGTTTACTGAATATAATATTTTGAGAGGAGATGAGAATGCAGACCACACAAGCCAGAGAATTACAAATAAACACAGCAGGAAGAATAGTGAACATACTCTGGCAACTATAAACAGTTACTTGAATTAAAAATATCCCTTTGACTAAACTTTGACACTAATAGACATTATTTTACAATCCCTTAATCACTTTTGTTTAAGTCTCTACATTCACTCTTCAAATGGTAAATCACCCTCAAAACACAAAATTCTAACATTTCTGAATAGTTTACCAGAATTAAAATGGACAAAGATTAAGCTGTTTAAAACACAAGCAACCTTAATAACCCAAAAAAGCCTCTTTACATCTTCTTGGTTCTTACCTTTGGGAGTGAGTGAAAATTATCATGATCATCCTCCAACTTACTGGAATCAAGAAATTGATAACTCACTTAGTCATGAACTTATGATTTAAAAAAGTATGAATGAAATAATGAGCAACTAAAATAAAACTAAAGAGCTGCTCTTAAAGAGAAACTACGGCCCTGACTAGGGTGGCTCCGTGGGTTGGGCGTCTTTCTCACCAGCAGAAAGTTTGTTGGTTCAACTCCTGGTCATGGCACACTCTTGCGTTGTAGGCCAGGTCCCTGGTTCAGGGGTAAGAGCAACTACTCTGATCAATGTTCCTCTACCTCTCTTCCCTCCTCTTTCTAAATAAAAAAATATGTTTAAAAAAGTCAATTATGATTTTCAGTAGAAGGATGGTCAATGAATACAGTTCACATTGGAAAAATCAGTGTTAAGTGTCTCATGGAAAGAGAGGTAATCAACCTCTCTTTCCTGAGGCAGGTTTATACATTTAATTCTCAAAATGTTCTGATGAAAAGGGTATTTTTATATCCACGTTACTGACAAGGGATCTGAGTTCCAAGAATATTGGGAAGCTTCCTGAGGTTACATGGCAATGCATTTTTCAATAATACCAATTTAATTATAAACCCATAATATTAAGTATTGTGTTTCCTAATTTCTAACACCTGTATCTATTCTTTTATATTATGCATTTTTAATGATTATTTATTAGATGCGTTCTGTGTGTAAGACTGTGCCTAGTGCTGAAATTATGATGGTAATCAAGAAAGATATGGCGACTAACCCGAAGAGTTTACCAGATGGGAAAAGAAATCTTTATACAAATAAATGCAAATAAATGTTTAATTACATATTCTGATAAATACTGTGAAAGTGAAAAGCAGCCAGATAACAGAAAGAATATGAGGGAACTTTATTTATAAGGTGTTGGAATTCAGAGAGGGCATCTCTAGGAAATAACATTTGTACAGGGACCGGAAGATGAATTACCCAGAAAGGGAGTGAGCATGAATATCATAGGAAGAAGAAGCAGTGCCCTGCAACACCCACCCTGAGGTGGGAGATACAGTCCAAAAGCTGAAGGAAGGTCAGCGTGGAGAGGAGCAGCGAATGATGGGAATGGGCTACACATGGGGCCACAGTGATAGAGGCAGCAGATCATTCACAGCAAGGTGAAAATGCTTTACTTTTATTACAATAGGCAATCAATGAAGAGTTTGAAACAGAAAAACAACATGATTGTTATTGACAGAATATCTGTTGCCCCACACAAATTATATAGTAAATTCCCTAATCCTAATGTGATGATATTTGGAGGCAGGCCTTTGGGAAGTAATTAGGTTTACACGAGGTTATGAGGGTGAGGCCCTGGGATGAGATTAGTGTCTTTATAAGAAGAGAAAGAAACCAGAGCTCACTCTCTCTGTCAGGTGAGAAGGCAGATGTCTGTAAGCCAAAGAGAGCCCTCATCAGGGAACCAAATCAGCTGGCTCCTTAATCTTAGACTTGCCAGCCTCCAGAACTCTGTGAAATAAATCCCTGCTGTTTAAGCCACTTAGATGTATTTTGTTATACCAGCCCAGGCTAAGACAATGATCTAAACCATCACTTACGGTTTTAAAGGGTAGCCATTATAGCAATTAGAATTTAACATTAAGCGAATAGCATACTAAAAGAATAACAAGGTTTCACACAGTACCAAGGATTAATTAAATCACTTGCTGAATGAATCAGTGAATATAAGACAAGTCCGGCAGCTCTTTTTGTTCTAGCACAAAAGGAGTAGTGTATTAATCCCAATGCAACCGTATCTACTGCGAACCTATTTTACAAAGCTTAAAAAAGCTCCAGAAGCATAAAATTGTCAACTATAACCAGAAACTGGAAGTGTACTTAAATTTCCAAGTATAGGCTAAGATTTCAGTTCTTTATTTCTGGAACCAGAAAACACTGAGCTTCATGTTCAATACCACTATTACTTTTTGTCCAATGTTAAATAAGCTATTTCATTTTTTAATGAACTTTCTAACTTCATTTATAAGTGGAACACTAATGCATTTTTGACTGATGGTTGGATGATTAAATAAAGTAATATATGTAAAGTTTTGCAACACTTAACATTTTGTTTACTGTGAAGGAGAACCCCCCCCAAAAAAAAAAGCTCAGAATCATCTTCTGGAAGGTGGGCTACTTGTAAGTACAAGCTTCTCTCAATAGGTGAGTGTTCTACAAACCCCTCTGTAGCAGTGTCCCAGCTGCAGTTGTTGAGTTTGGCTTCAGTGAATTTTTTTGAAGACTCTTTCAACATATCTGCTCATTTCATTAGGGGTGATTTATGAGTGCACCTGCCCACACTGAACTGACTGTTCTGCAGTTTTTGACCAAAAACAAAATGACCCCATGCTTTCTTTACCTTCCTTATTCACTCAATGTTGAGTGAAGAAACTTTTTTGTTCATTTCCCTGAATGAAAAAAATCCTCAAAGGGAAATGTTTTCCCAAAGTGGAAGAGGTGAAACAAAAACCAGCAGAAGCACTAAAAGGCATCAAAATCGAGGAGTTCAAAAATTGTTTTGAACAGTGGGGAAAATAATCTTGATAGGTGTATTGAATCAAATGGAGAATACTTTGAAGCTGACTGAAGTTTAAAAATGTAAGGATAAATACACAATCTTTTATAAGAAAATTCTGGGGTTTTTTGGGTCTCCCCCTCATACGGTTAACTATTTTCCTTGTTTGGTTGTTTATCTGTTTAAAAGTAGAATGATTTGTAAAGGAAATGGCATTTATAGTCATGGTTAAATATTGTATTTAGTTTTTGTTGGTTTTATTGCTTTGTTTTCCCTGAGAGAAAACTTTTTTGTTAAGAAGAACACAGATATCACTAGATGGGGTGCTCTAGATTAGTGATGGGTGTGGGAGACAGGCATACCATAAGGTCACCAAAATTAATCTTTTGCTTTTGGCATACTTTGCCTGGATGAATTCTTACCTATTTACAAGAACAGTAACAGTCACTGCAATAGTAATGCTGGCATTAGCTGCAGCAGTGGTCATAGCTAACATTTACATTATAATGTGTGTATCAGGCCCTTTTCTAAGCATAACAACACTCAAGGTAAGCATATTAATTGCCCCTATTTATTACTAAGAATGTTGAAACGTAAGAGGTTAAGTAAGCAATGTGTTGAATGCCATGTAGTTATTATTAGAAGAGCTGGACTTTGAACCCAGGAAGCTTAATCAAGATTCTGAGCTCTTAACCACTAAGTTAGGAAGAGAAAGAAAGGGTTCACATGTGCAGGTCCACGTGTGGTTATGGAAATGCTGATGTTTCCCACTGTTGTTCTAGACTTAAGCTACTCTAGAATTTTCTTCTCAAAAATGGCATAGACAAAGGTGGCAGCAAACTGATGTGTGGCCCTTGGGATGTCTGCAATAATTGCAACAGGAGGGTGACAGCAGAGGTTGGTGAGCAGACAAACATGAAAAAGTAACAAGACAGGTCCTTGAGAGTTTGGCCAGTGGCAAAATGTGTAAACCCACAAGGTGACACAATGGTGAAGTTCTGTGCTTGTGAGATTGTGGTAAAAATGGCGTGTGTCTCCAAGTGTAGACAGGAGACAGAATCAGACTGAGAAATACAGTCTCAAAGATCACACATGAGAAATGTACTGCTACAACATTTTACCAAAGAATATGTGACAGAAAGGAAGATCAACTCAAAATAGACTGAAAAAGATGTCACGTGGAAAGAGTATAAAATACTATTAGGGGAAAAACGTAATCCTTACTACAATGATTCAGAGTGATGTTGATGCAAAAAAATTTACAATACTACCACAAAAGAAATGCATCCTTTAAGAATGGTTATAACCTTTGCCAGGCCTACAAAATGCAGCTTTTTTAACATTGCTAATTTGTAGTTTTTGTGACAGAAATTATGTTACATTTTAAGGAACAAGCAAAATATGCTGAATCATACATTATAAAAAGTGGTGGCTGTCTCCTTAATGTTGTGCATTTTTGTACTATTCTAAGTTTTCACTAAGAGTCCTTTGACAGTGTCAGAGCCAAAAACAACATTTAAAAGGAAACAATAACAAATTGCCATATTAATTTTGTATATAAAATTAAGTGCATTTACTGAAAAAAAGGCTTTTGAATATTTATTTTGGTGCAGTTTGTGGAAGTGTCAGTATATAACTATAGATTCCATATAATTATATATACATATATGTGTATATTAGTGCATGAAATAGCAAGCACTAGTATGGAATATTTGAAAATTACAATGTGAGATTCATAGCTCTAAGACTAAAATATCCATAGAAATTGGTTTATAAAAGGGAGGCTTAAGCACTGGAGAAAGAAGTAGAAAAAAGTGTGGGTCATAACTAACATTCCACCCAACAACAGAATACACATCCTTCTGAAATACCATGAAAACAGTACCGAGCTGGAACATATACTAGAATATACAAGGGATTTTAATAAATTTAAAAGGATTCATGTCATAACATGCATTCTTTGAACACATTAAATAAAAATTCAGAAACAGAATGCTTTCTTGGTAATTTCTAAATTTTGTAAATAAAATAATGCACATCTAAAAAAAAAAAATGAAGATGGAAACCACTATCTGAGTATTTGTAAGATGCTACTGAAGCAATACTTTGAAGGGAGTTTATAGCAATAAATACCCATATTAGAAAAGGAGAACATTCTCAAATCAATGACATCAGGTTTCACCTTAAGAACCTAGAAAAATAATAGTAAATTATGCACAATATGAAAAACAAGAAAGAAAATAATAAAGGTCAAAGGAAAAATTATTTAAATGAAAGCCAAAACATAAATTAATGAACAAAACACTCAATAAAATCAATCAACTTTTGGCCATTATTTTGGGGTGGTAACTCATGAAGAAAGAAGTTTCTAGTTTGATTAGAGGTAGAGTTTCTTTTGGATGATCTTTATAGTGTTGGATGGTTCCATCGTAGCTGGGACATGTAGTTACACTTTGGTATTCATAAATGAATAGCCTCCTCAAATTATACTTATCACCCAAATTAACTCACAATATATTAAATATATTTCTGATTGAACCATCCAACAAATAATCCATTTTTCTTGTTTGGTTAAGTCGTACCTGTCCACCACTGCTAATTTTCTGCTGATCTGGAAATGGATCAACAAACTGTGTTCTTTCTCCCTGTGGTCTACCTTATCACAACACAGTTCTAGGACCTCCCTATGCTCTAATGCTTTCTCACTGACAAAACAGAGAGAAAAGAAATCCGTTTCTTGTACAGTGTTAGAGATTCACTCCGATTCATGTTATTTATTTTATTAAGAATGGTTACACTGAAACTAGAGGAAAATTCAGATAAGTAAGCAATTAGAAAGATATATATTTGGAAACATTATTTTTCCTTGCCAATGAAAATATGAGTGCATGTGTTTTTATTTACGCATATCTAAACATTTCTAGCTACCATTTTATTGACTGCTTAATAAATACACTAAGTACTTTCTCTTTATAATTATATTTTTATATTCAAATGGTCCTGAGGGCTATATTTCACTACTAACCCCATTAAAGATAAGGGAAGAGAGACATAGCTCATGCATCTATCCTTAGTTCATGCACACATGATGAATCTGAGTCAGCTGTAGATACATCTAACTCATATTTTTCTATGATGTTGCTTTCTTTCATCCAGCTCTGATTGATGTGAAATTAAAATATGTTTGGTCATTCATTGCCTCACTGTATGTTGGAGGCTTTCTAGTTCCAAGAGCTGTTTCAGGAAAGATGAATTAAGATGCACGAGAATCTGCCCCTCCCTCCATGCCGTGCTCAAGTTGCACAGCTTGCAGGGGATGTATGCACGCAAATGAAACTGTAATCTAGCTAATGCATGGGGGTCTGGTCAGAGATGTTTATTTATTGTTCTTCACTCAGTTTCCTTGCTTTTCTGAGGTAAGTGGGCTATAAATTATACTTTCCATTTCCTGTTAATTTCTGGTTCATACTATTGCATATTCATTGTTTGATATTTTACATGGGATCTCCTGGACTTACTGTGGGCCTCCTTCTCTCCTTTCTTTCCCTGAAGATCCTGATGCTGGGCATCCAGGGCCTACCACGCCTGTGTCTCTGTGTCCCTAATTTCTAAACCCTTCCATTTGACCTTTTGACACATGTCCTTCATACTTTAAAGATCAGAACATAATAAGTGTGTTTGTCTATTACTCCCACTTTAGGCAGCAAATTCCCAAGTTTCTTAATTTCTCTGTGGAACAGAAAAGTAACAGAATGAAGCCCAGCAGCAGTTAACAGATATAATCTATAAACCTGTTTTTCTGGAATTGCATTTTCCATATTTATTATTCAGTAATAAAAACTGCAATTAATTGCTATATGGTATCTAAAATATCAATATTTGTTATATCACATCTTACCTATAACATTAAGTTTTTATAGTTATTTAACAGGATGGCCTCTCTATGAGGAAATTACAGAAATGATCATTTATTTTGTAACTATTTTGTTGCATGGATAGCATGAAGCATTTCTATAAATGTCATTTAATTATCTTTATAGCTAGAACAATTTTTATCAGAAAAGAAAAATAGTTTTGGAAATATTTTCAGATTATAAAATGACTATCTATATTAATATATACTCGGACACTGTGTGTATGTGTGTGTGCATGAGAGAGAGAGAACTAAAGGGAAGAGAAGCAGGCAAGGGAGAGCATAGGATACTTATGTGGCTGCCTGGCACATAACAGAAAGTCAGTAAAACCTGAATGAGTAAAGTGAATAGTAAAGAGAGAAGAGATTATAGAAGGATAAAATAGATAAGAAATCTACAAAAGTGTAAAGGAGCAAACTCTTTAACAAAAGAGGGATATTTTCCCAAAACCACAGCATTCACTAAGAGACCAATGAAGATCATTGGAATATCCTGGACCCAAGAAAGCTCTGGGGTACTCTGGACCAGGTGATTTTCACTGCTTCTCCTAGACCCACAAGCCTGAGGGAAGGCTTACCTCCTCATCAATATGAGTGGTCCAAAGTACAATTCTTTTCAACTACTTGAGTGCCAGCACAAAGCATATAAAAACAGGGTTCTATGTTATTTCCTGCTCTTTCGCTGATTTTCTAAGTGACCTTATTGAATGTGTGAATTAGCTACAGGATTTTAAAATTTTCTGTTGACTGGTTATCTTAAATAATAATTGTGTTTTTTAAAGATTTTATTTATTTGTCTTTAGAGGGGAAGGGAGGGAGAGAGGGAGAGAAATATCAATGTATGGTTACCTCTCGTGTGTCCCCTGCTGGGAACTGGCCTGCAACCCAGGCATGTGCTCTTACTGAGAATCAAACTGCAATTGTTTGGTTCTCAGGCCCACACTCAATCCACTGAGCTACACCAGCCAGGGCTCATTGGGTTTTAAATAATAATTAAAAATCTTCAAAAAATCAATTTGTTTATTTTTGTTAATCTTTAATTACTTTTTTCTAAAATATTAATTTACAGAAATGAATTACTTTTAGTAAAAGTCACATGCCTATAAACTATAAAGCAAACATATCCTAAACAGTACTTTGTTTCAATAAAGAAAGATTCAAACATAAAAGAGTGACTGAAGTCATCACACCTAAATGCAAATGACATAGATAAGCATATAGCCATAGTGGCCAATAACACTGAATGTAAGAAAAAATGAATATAGTTAGTTAAGACTTAGGAAGCTTTCATATATGGTTATACAGTTCTGTGGAAAAAAGTCTAATTCCTCAAAAATAGTCTATTTATTACAGTTGCTAAATTAAGGCATGTAATGAATTTTCTTAAAATTTATATATATTTATATATGAATATGCAATTATATACTTATAAACATTTATAATATATTTATATATGCATTTGTATATGTTTATTTAAATATATATTTATACATTTATAAATATATCTATTATTTATCTATACATACCTGTGGTACATTCAAAGTTAAGCAGAAAATATAATTATGCAGAAATCTGTCCTATGTATCCACTTTTCTTTAGATTTTTGGATATTTTGAAAAAACTGAATTTCCTTTTGCTTTTTCTAGAAAACTGATTTCATTTTACTATACTAATGAAAAATTGATGGCATTTGGAAAAGTATATATATATATTTTTTAATTCACCGAGTAACTATTATAAATGTGTATATTCATATATTTATGAAACCTTTAAAAGTTACTTTATAAGAAATAAAGTTCATTTAGAATCTGATTAAATTATGGATCTTGAGTTGGAGAGTTTATTCTGAATTATCTTGGTGGCCCTTAAATCCCACTGCAGTGTCTGTGTGAGAGAAGGTAAAAGCAAGAGTTGGTGTACAGAAATGAGGAGGAGAGAACGTGACCACAGAGGCAGGGATTAGAGTGGGATGGCCATAACTGAAGAATGCCAATGGCCACCAGAAGCTGGAAGAGACAAGGAACAGGTAGGTTCATAAGTAAAATCTCCAGAGCAAGAATGACCTCTTGACACTGATTTTGGCCCAGCAATACTAATTTCAGACTTATGGCCTCTAGCACTGTGGGGGAATACATGTTTGTTGCTTTAAGCCAACAATTGTATGGTAATTCATTAGAGCAGTCACAGGAAACCAATACAGATTTCGATACCTAGAAGTACGATGTGCTGCAATACATACATGAACATGTGGAAGTGACTTTGAAATTTGATAATGGGTAGTGGCTGAAAGTACTTTGAGACATTTGATAGAAAAAGCCTAGACTATTTTAAACAGAATGTTGATTATGAATATGGATGTTTAAGATAGTTTTTTGAGAGCTCAGAAGGAAATGAAGAACACGTTATCAAAAACTGAAGAAAGGTGGATTCTTAACATATGGGATACTTAACTAAATTATGTCTTATAGTCATTCATTTATCTTTCAAAATAATTAAGAAGATTGTATATTTGCTATCATTAAAAAATGCTGTCAAATAGGAACAAAAATGAACACTGAATTCTTCATATGCCTGCTGACATTCCTTCTCCTAAAATACATAACTTGATTTAGTGGTTGAATCAGAGCTTATATAATGAGTGAGAAATGATATTTGGGTCAGTGATACAATTTTGTTCACTGTTTGAAGATGAGGCATATATGCAATATATAAGGTTCTGCAGAAGTAATGTCATTGAGTGTGGTTGGTAGTGTACATGAACATCTCACATAAGATGGACAGCAATTTGAGCATTTCACCTAAAATGTCATATAGTGTGCTTCAGTGTGATATTGTTATGTTACAGAATTACATGCCTATGATTTTTTAATGAAAGATTTTATGTAATTGAAACAGGAGTGTTATTTGTGCTAGACCTTGTATAAGCTGTTTTCTAAATAATCTACTATTTATTATTCTAGTTTTCATTAAATAATGTATTAAATACATGGGAAAAGTGGTAATCTTTGTTAATATTATTTGCGTAACTGTGAAGCTAAAAGAGCAAGCTAAAGCCTAGAAAATTTGACACTGTAGTCAAGCATAGTCTTCTGTACGGTTATTAAAATGATGACAATGGTATAATTCTAACAATATCAACAGTCAAAGATTCCTCAAGTAAAATGACCAAATAATTAGAATGGAACATGAGGATATACTTTTCAACTGAGACTGAACATGTGAATTAAAGTGGAGTCCCATCGATAAGGCCACAGGAATAAAAATAATTTATACTACAGTTTTTGTTCTTGTATTTGTAATGGAAATATTTTGTTTTTGTATTTGTTGAGAAGTATTATCTTATCATAGTTTTGGTATATAAACATTATAGTTAATTCAAATTTTTAAAAATATATTTAAGAGTCTGTGTTCTAAAATAATAAAATTGATTCATTTGACATAGCTTTAAAACTCTAAATATTAATGCTAACCACATATGGTGATAGCATCAAAAATATTATGGGAAGCAATTCTGAATTGATTTATATAGAAAAAGAAGTGTAATTGAAATTCACATGGGCATATTTAAAAAAATTATGCCATCATCATTTTTTCTTGAAGTAAGAGACTAGGTACTTATATATCCATGCTTATAATCCTATAGGAGAATTCTTAAAGCATTCTTTTGAATTAGAATAACCCAGTGGTTTAGCTGTCTATCTGCTAATATATTGTTAGAGAATTATATATGAGTAATAATGACAAAGTCTTCAATGGAGTAATAGGAAACAAGTATTCTGCAATATGAGTTAGAAAAGTAAATAAAGAAGAATAGATTTGGAAAAAATATATATTGTAAAAGTTGTTAAACAAATAGTCTCCATTTGATTTATTGATTTACCCATGCATTTATTTGGTGGCCAATGTCAAACCACTAAAATAAAAATATTGCAAAGGTACAATTCTGAAAGTATGGTTTTAAAAATAAAGTCTTTTTGTCCATTTGAATGTATTTGTCCCAATTGAACCATGCATTCTTTTTATAAATAAAAGACCTTTTATTTCTGTTTTTACAACTAAATGTTCTTATATAGCTATCTTTTGTTCTACAATTAGATCATGACTCTTTGAGAACAGACTTCATGCTGTCTCCTCCCTTGTATATCTCAAAAACCTGGCATAGATTCTGGAAGAGAAAAAAACAAAAGTTACACAATTAACTGCTTATAAAGAAAACTAGTATTTTAAATTAATAATTACATTTCAAAATCTATGGTAACCTAAAAGTCTGTGTTATTGAGGAGAAGCTCCAAGATGGTGGAGTAGGAAAAAGTTGTACTCGCCTCCTTCCACTACCCCATCAAAATTACAAATGCAATTACAGCATAAGTAACCTGGATAACCAACTGAAGACTAGCTGACCAGAGGTCTTATAACTAAGGTTATTTTTAAAAATCACATCAAGACTGGCAGAACAGGCAGTGAGTGACTAGAATGAGCTGGCTGGTACCCATTCATCACAGTTGAGAATCTGAAGGGATATCATGGCTGCAGAGACACCCTCCTGATGAGCAGGTGTCTCAGCCCCATGTGAGGCTCCCCATCCCAGAGCATCAATGCCAGGAAGAGGAGCCCACATCTAGTTCTGAAAATCAGCAGGGATTTTTCTGTCCATCCCAGTGAGAAGGGAGGCTGCATGTGTCCTCCTAAAGTGACAATACACAAGCTCTTGCTTGTAGGTACTTGCCCTGGCTTCTGGCAGTGGGTCGGAGGTTCAGTGGTGCCAAAGTCATACGGAGAGAGGCTGAGTGTGAGGCTTTGGGGTGAGGGCTGAAGGGACAGCCTGCAATGTCCCTGTGTTGAGTCTTCCTACCACACAGCCCATGGACATCATCTTTCCTAGGCGTGGCCCTCCCCCAACAGGGCAGTATCCTGGTGAGCCACACCAGCGCCTCCCTGCTGATTCCCTGAGTACCTGCCTTGCCAACTTCAACTCAGCCAGGGACTCTGCCAGCAGTAACAAGCTTGGACCTGAGCTGCAGTCATTCTTGAAAATTTCTCCAGAAATTTCAGTAAAGCTTGTGGGTAGGGTGCCAGAAACACACAGGCAGAAACTGAGTTGTGTAGCTTTAGGGTGAGGACTGTCTTCCCAGACAGCCAACAAGCAGCATTTTTCCTGTGCTAAGACCTCCCTCCACAGGTAAAATCATAACCTGCTTCAGCCTAGTGAACTCTACTAGCACCACCCTCAGGACCTCCTTAGGGTGGTGGCCTTATGTAGTAGATATTCTGCTACATAAGGCCACTACATAAGGCCAACCAAAAGGCTGCAGGCAGATAGCAGCTGGTCTCAATGTACCTTGAGCCTCACTAAGTGGCCTCAGATCCATCACTGGCACCAAGTTTGAAACCATATTAACCTGTTGAAGACCCCTTGCACACTACCTAGCAAATCCCTGAGAACCTACCTCTTGAAATTTGCATACTGCTCAGAGCTCTTTCAGTGGATAATCCTATTGGCAGGCTTCAGGCTGCAGGCAGCAGCAGATTGTGGGGTGCCTTGGGCCTTTTGCTGATCTGCTCCAGGCCTTGTAGTGGGCAACCAGCCTCAGTGTACAGCTTGTCCCATCCCACATGCACCCAGGCCCAGCAGAGGTAGCTACCAACCACGGATCGGTTTGTAGCTTTAACAGGTCACCCAGGGCTGGTCACAGGAAGCATCTGACATTGACCTGCACCAGAGTAACTCACTAGAAACCCCAGAACCAACACACTTGGAGGCTGGCTACAGACCATAACAGAATACAAGCCAATTACCTCCACAAGTGGCACATCCAAAGGGAGGTCTGGACAGACACCAGACCCTGCTAGGGCATATAACACTTGGTAGGGTTGGCCCCCCCTCCCCCAACCCCAAAAAGCAGCTTGTATACTGTGACTGTGGGAAATCCTCACAGCCAATCAGCCTAAGGGTAAACACTATCCACGGAAGTATCAACAACAACCAAGGCTCAACTATAACAGGAGGACATGCATAACCCACACAAGGTACACTCCTGGAACACTTGGCTCAGGTGATCAGGGAGACTGCACAACTGAACCCCACAGGATACCTATTATATAAGGACACTCTATCAAGACTAGGAGACACAGCAGATTGCGATCATGTGATCATATGATGTGATATATCGTATGATCACATCACAGGTGGAGACAAATATTTGACAAAATCCAGCATCCATTTATGATAAAAACTATCTGCAGAGTGGGAATAAAGGGATCATAACAACACAATAAATGAATATATGACAAACTCACAGCTAACACCATACTCAGTGAGGAAAAGCTAGAAGCACTTTTCTTGAGATCAGGGATAAGACAGTGATGTTTACTTATACCACTCTTAATAAATATTATACTGGAAGTCTTAGCCACAGCAATCAGACAAGAAGAAATGAGGCATGTAAATTAAAAGAAAAAGTAAAACTGTCATTATTTTCAGATGACGTGATACCACATAAAGAGTCCTAAAGATTCCACCAAAGAACTACTAGAACTGAAAAATAAATTCAGTAAGGTAACAGGATACAAAATAAATATTCAGAAATCAGCTGCATTTTTATACACCTACAATGAATTATCAGAAAAAGCAAAAAAATTTTCATTTACAACAGCATCAAAAAATAAAATACTGAAGAATAAATTTAACCAAATAGGGAAAGGAAATGTGCTTAGAAAATTATAAGATGTGAAGAAAAAAATGAAGGGGATATAAATAAATGGAAACATATATGAGTATATCATGTTCATGCATAGAAAAATTAACATGCTAACTTTATAATACACAAAGAAATCTATAGAGACAATGTAATTTCTATCAAAGTATCAATGATGTTTTTCAAAAGACTAGAACAAATAATCCTAAAACTTATATGAAACAACAAAACCCTCAAGTAGTAACAACAATCTTGAAAAACAACAACAATGTGGGAAGTATCACTCTACCTGATATAAAACAATACTGCAAGGTTCTAGAAATCAAAACAGCATGGTACTGGCATAAAAACAGACATATTGATCAATGGAACAGAACAGAGAGCCTAGAAATTAAAGATACCTATATGGAAAATTAATATATGATAAAGCAAGAATATATAAGAAGTAAAGACAGTCTATTCAATAAATAGTGTAGGAAATATTGAACAAATGCATGCAAAAAAATTAAACTAGGTAAGAAGGCCATCTTATTATATCATATATAAGAATGAAGTCAAAATGGATTAAAGACTTAAATGTAAAGCTTGAAACCATAAAACTCCTAGAAGGAAACATAGGCAGTAAACTCTGATATTTCTCTTGGCAATATTTTTTCTGATATATCTCTCAGGGCAAGAGAAACAAAATAAAAAAAATAAACAAATGAGACCACAAAAGTTAAAAAGTTTTTACACAGCAAAAGAAACCATCAACAAAATGAAAAGACAACCGACTGAATGAATAAAGCTATTCTCCAATTCTACTTCTGATAAGGAGTTAATATCCAAAATTTACAAAGAACTCAGGCAACTCAACACTAAAATACCAAACAATCCCATTAAAAAATGGGCAGATGAAATGAATAGACATTTCTCAAAAAAGGACACAGAGATGACCAATAGACATATGAAAATATGCTCAATATCAGTAATCATCAGAGAAACACAAATTAAAACCATAATGAGATATAACCTCACACCTGTCAGAATGGCATCATCAATAAATCAATAAACAAAAAGTATTGGGGGAGGATGTGGAGAAAAGGGGATCCTCGTGGACTGTTGGTGGGAATGCAGATGGGTGCAGCCACTATAAGAATCATTATGGAAGTTCCTCAAAAAATTAAAACTGAAACTGCTTTATGACCCAGCAATTCCACTTTTGGCAATGTATCCAAAGAACCTAGAAACACTAATTTGAAGAGATATATACACTCCTATGTTCATTCCAGCATTATTTACAATTGCCAAGATATGGAAGCAACCCAAATGCCCATCAATAGACAAGTGGATAAAGAAGTGGTGCATCAATATAAAAGGACATAACTCCACCATTAAAAGGTATGAAATCTTACCATTTGTGACTAGATGGATGGACCAAGAAGGTATTATGCCAAGAGAAAATAAGTCAGACAGAGAAAGACAAATGCCTTTCACTTTGATGGTTGTCATAGGGGCAGGGTTCGGGAGGATGGGTGAATAAATGAGGGGCTTAAGAAGTACAAATTGGTAGTTACAAAATAGTCACTGGATGCAAATTTCAGCATAGGAAATACAGTCAATAATATTGTAATAGCTGTGCGTAGTCCCCCATGGGTACCTGAATTATTGGTGATCGCTTTGTAAATTATATAATTATCTGATCAATACGCGGCACAGCTGAAACTAATATTAAACAATACTGAATTTCAACTGTTAACTGAAACATAATATTTACAAAATAATGGTATAACCACACAAATAAAATAATCTATTCAAAAAACTTTAGCCACAGGACCCTGGCTTCTGACCTCTTGGTGGGATATATCTTAAGGACAAAGATAACTACAAAGAAATTTTGAACTTTAATTAGCAGTGGTATTTTTGATATAATTCTGAAACTATAATTTATGTGATACCCAATAGCAGAAATGGGTAAATATTGATGTTGGGAACCTGGATTCTCACTAATGGAAAAAAGTGTTAAAAAGATGGAATGAAGAAAGGAAAAAATAAATACTGTGATATCGAACAATCCTTTTACAAGAAAGCTAATCTTCATCTGTCTATTTACCAAGAAACCTAAATTTCCTTGCCTCATTTAACATGTTTTAGATAGATATTTTTAACAAATAATTGTGAAATTCTATTATGTTTATATTGTATGAAATCTGACATGAAAGTCAATGTAGAGTTTTTCCTATATAACAGAATAATCCAAAGAAAGAATATATCTACAGGTGCAACAAAAGTATTTGTAAGTTCCTTAAAATGTGCCAAGCACTGTGTTAGTAAGGGGTTCACAAAGGAAAATGGGACTCAAGATTTCTATGTGGGTCACATGTGACTATCAGTTGCTTATTTACATAATTGCTTCAAACATGTGAAGACTGGCAGTGAAGCCAAGATGATTATGAATATTATTAACATTTTCTTGTGAATGCACATTTAGTGTCCATTTGCAACTTTAAAGTAGTTAAGTATTACTTATCACAATTACATTTGATTTTCTTTCCATAATGAGACTGCCAAGGTTATGTGGTTTAAAAATTAAAGCTTCCATCATTTTCTCATTTCGATAACACAAAGACTAAATTGCTTTATTTTATTTTTAGAATAGGAAATATGCATTGTCATTTCCTCATAACTCAGCAGTAATGGGAGCATATTTAAATAACAATGCATTTAACTTTAAGGATGGGAATTTAGATTAGAAAAGAAAATCCAAAAGGTAATATTTGTAAAAGTGTCATTAGTTTGATTCCATTTGTAAAAAATAGTACATTTTTAATTATTGCTTTTAATGTTTTTCTTTTAGTGAATGTGATTAATAAAATAATATAATAAAAATGTACTTTATCATATTTAATTACTTATATTTAGGTTGCATGAACCCCCCTAGAACTTCGGTGGAAAAGTGAAATTACTGTTTACCAAAATAAGAAAGGATAAAATAGTAAGGAAACAAAATTTAATTTCAAGCTTCAAAGAAGATATTATAGGTAATGAAGGTTAAAATAAAAATGATACTATAAAAGCAATTAAGTCTGCCCCTTTAAGGAGCAATGCATGAAAGATTGTGGTAGCCTCAAATTGTTCATATTTGCATAGAAAAGGTCATAAGATATCACTGGATTGTTAACACTGAGCAAGAGAGTTCCTTAGAAAAACGGAATCAGATTCACATTGCATTATAGGACATCAGGTCACCATACAACTACAATACACATAATTGCTATTATGGTATTATGTAATTTTCATAATTTATGTAGGACAAATACACTTTTGCTTCATTTTCATAGATACTTTCTTGCCCAGAAAACGCTTGAGTAGAACTCTCTAATCCTCAGCATGATAACTCTTGTATTTATTTTAAATCTCTTTGTGTCTTAATATAAACCACGAAACAGTATAATTCAGTTACAATTATGTTGGCTTTCATTGTGTTTCAGCATGTTACAAAATGGAAAGAGAGAGTCAAATAAACAGTAGTGTCTGTCTCTGGGTATTTTTCTCATTACAACTTTTGTATAATGTGACACATTTGAAATACTATAGCAAACATAAGAAAGAACATAATTCTTATATATTGTTGTGTTTTTATTAATTCTCCAAGAGCATTACAAGAAAAGATTTCTAAGTGAAAAAAATGACTCTGATGCCCTAAAATATGAGAGAACTCTATGTTAGTATATGTAGAAACTGTTTTAAAGAGATTTCTAGTACTGCCCTTATTAACATTAATTATGTATGACCTAGTCTATAGATGTTTACTTGACCAAAGACACACACAACTAACTGTTCATTATAATACCTGTGCATAAACAGCAATAGTATTCTTCAGCTGAGCTTATATGTCATGAGGGTAAATCAAATTGTATGTTGAATTTTAAGGAAGAACATCTGCTTGGAGTACATTAAACAGCAACAGATGTTGCTAAATTAAATAACTATCAATCTTAGACCCATAATTTCATTGTTGGGTGTTCACATTCGAAGTATAGCCTCAAATGGACAAGGAACATATATCATAAAGTCAGCAATACTACCCTTAAGTAAAGCAGCAATTAATTAGAATCCAACTAACAATAATAGACAAAATTGTGCCATTTTTCATTTAGGAGACAATGCCAAATAGAACTAAAATAAGCTGATGTATGAGATAATTAAAAATTTTTGTTTTTTGCTTTTGTTTATACTTTATTTTAGTAAAACTATGCACACATTTTACATAAATCTTTCAGTCTTATGATGTCTTATTAGACCATTTACTACAATGAACTTCTCATATAAGACATAATTTAAAGTCTTCAAAGAAAGATTAAACTCTATTTGTAATTACATAGTAAAAGAGAAAACTGCTAATATATTTTGAAAATATTTTCATCAACAAAACTTAAACTAAATCATTTTCTCTTTAAGATATATTTAATCAAAACACAAAATTCTTCACATGAATTTCAAGTTTTTTAATATAAAAGTCAAAATATTTAATATTGAAGTCAGAGTAGTTTTGAATGTATATTTCTTTGAAACTATGTTGTTCATTCTCATATCAACAGAAGGCACATTGACAAAAATTTTGAACTTTTTCTTCTTAATAGATACATTTGATATAAAGATAAATAATTTTAGAGTTAATTGTATGGTATCCAATAGAACTACAATATTCACTGAAATATATACTATTATTAAACCTTTCTAGAGAAACACATAATTGCACAGCACTTACAAAGTTTCTCATATTTGTTTACATTGGAGACATTTATCTATACTAATAGAAGAAGGCTTAATGTAATCAATTAAATATTACTTCTTCATTAAAACAAAACAGGCTTAACAAAGTGATCCAGTGACTCACATTAAAGGAAAGGCAAAGAAAGGCAAAACTAAAGTGAAACAATAGACAGACAAGCCTTCTGTCTTCTCGATGCACTACTACAAAGGTGTAGTTGTACCACACTCACATTCATATAATATTTAATTGAAAATTATTACATTCAGACATAAACCATACATTTAGCATGATTGTTAAAACATGAAAGTGAAATTTAGCATCTCTGCTTACTAAAGTTGAGGGTCAAGTGTTCATTTGGAGAAAGAAGAACACCCTTGCTGTATCATTAGAACATTATTTACTTTTGAACCGTTATAAAGAACAAAGATGACTCTTCTACTAATTAAAAGTATTTTGTGCTTTTCTGAGATAATGAGCCTTCACTTCTCCTTACAGTGCTTCCAGCCTCAAAACTACTAAATTCTAAAGCCATTTAGATTCCTGAACTTTCAGTTCATTTTCTTTGTTTCAAAGGAAATAAATGTGATGATGTGTCTCTAAAAACGCCTGTGTATACTACAAAGCAAAGGTGTCAAACTCATTTTCACTGGGGGGCCACATCAGCCTCATGGTTGCCTCCAAAGGGCCAAAATAATTTTAGGACTGTATAAATGTAATTATTCTTTAAGTGTTAAAAAGTTGAAATTACATTTGGCCCTTTGAAGGCAACCATGAGGCTGATTTGGCCCCCAGTGAAAATGAGTTTGACACCCCTTCTATAAAGACTATGCGTCTACGTGGTAGAGCACTGATAGCATCTGTTGCTCTTCAGTGTGACAGTCTCTCCATCTCTCTGCCTCAGGTTCCCCATCTCTGCAAAAGGCAAGGATTCTCCAAAAGTTACTAACAGGAAGACTGCGAACTAAATGACATTCTTAGTGTGTTTGCTTTGGCCCACGTGTTTTAAATATTTTAGAATTAACTGACTTAAAAAAAAAGAATATGCATCTACAAACTTGAATTCTCCTGGCCTTCAATATAAAAGTCAAAGAAGCAAGCTACATTTAAATAAATATAAGTACCCTTTTATTTTAGTTTTAAATAATTATATTGGAAATGAGACAAATATTTCATATGAATATATTAATTTAAGTGTTGCATATATTTCTAGAAAGTGTTAGTGCTTGTATACTCTCATAACTGCAATTAAATGTGGTTCTTTAAGTTGTGTATACCAAAATTGTATGTTTAACTCTTGATTTGATTTATTGTAGAAAAAGTACTATTATAAATTTTATAGATCATAGTATATTTCTCCTGAAAACTATTCATTTATTTTATAGAGAAATTTATTTTAGATATGTTGATAACTATTATTCAGAAGGATAAATGATATTGATTAATGTTACTTAATTTTTTAGTTAAAAGTATGATATTTAAAATAATCTATATACGTTAAAGACAATATGTATACGTATCTTCTTGCCCTGACTGGTGTGGCTCAGTTGGTTGGGCATCCTTCCCCAAAACAAAAAGTTATGTGTTTGATTCCTGGTCATAGCACATGACTAGGTTGTGGGTTCGGTCCTTGTTGGGGAATGAGAAGCAACTGATTGATGTTTCTCTCTTATGTTGATATTTCTCTCCCACTCTTTTGAAAGTCACTGTTTAGATATATTTCTGTTTATTTTTAAGTCCCATATGTGTTATAAAATATTAATAGACACATTGACAAAAATTGTTTTGTATTTGAAATCCATTCTAGTTTGCATTTCTCACTTTAAAAAGTTAATAAATATTGTTCATACTCCTTATGATATACAATATCAAATATTCAAATTTATGGCATTTTCATCAGACTAAAACAAATTACCGAGCATTTAGATTTCTACAGGTATTTTCAAGCTTTAGATTAAAAAAGAAACTCAGTTTTCACCGTTTCCCCCCAAAAATTTCACATATATTTATAAATTGATCATTCACATGAAATAGAATTATAGCAATTTTTCTTGTTTTACCTTGACGCAGCCTGATTATACCAGGGATGATTAATGTGCTTACCTAAAACAGAAAAAAAAATTTGTTAGTTTCAAAAGAATACTTTTCTGAAGTTTTCAGTGGAAAGAAAAAGACATGGCAGATAAACAATCACAACTCTCATTCCAACTTCTATTTTCCTTTGCACCCCAGAGATCTTTATGACTGTGACAAAATCAAATGGATTTGGCTATGTCCAAAACTGCATAACCAAAGAGACTTTACAGATGACCAGGTGGCAGTATGTTTTTTATTAAGTGTAAGATATCTATTTTTGTCATTTCTTTTCTTCCACCAGCATACAATGAACCAAATAAAAAATATCAACAAGGTTTTTGTAATTATCACAAAAGGTATGTGTAATTTTATTACTTCCCATATTACTTCCCAGTTGTAGTATGGATCTTAGAAATATCCATACTACAAATGTGGTTATACCACAATATAAATCACACTATTCATATTTACCTGCCTGGACAATTTCAGAACATTTGTCTGTTTAAAATCAGGTGCAGCAATAGCGAAATGGAAATAATGAAGTTTCTAAAAAAGTATGCTATGTCTACCAATTACAGATCATATTGCATGTTATATATATATGTAAATATAATTTATGCCATGCCTATGAATTATAAGCAAATTATAGGTTTATGGTAAAAATAGAAGTTATTTTTCCTGTTTTATATTAGTAGACTTAGAGAGCTAAAGAAATTATTGAAATCTTTTTAAAATGAGAACATTCATGATCCTTAAAAGCTGACATTTTTATATGTTCCCACCTATATCCAAATTTGAGGAAAGAGCCCTATCTATGGGGCATCTCAATCCCTTCCTATGGGTGAGATGTGGTTCTAAGCAGAGGTAGCAAACACCATCTGAACTGCCAGGTTAGGCATTCCAAAGATCATGTGTGAAATATTCATTAGTATGTTGCTTTATTGACATTACAAATTTGAGAAAAGATGCATTTAAAACTCTAAATTTGTGAAATGATTAGCCACTTATTCTCATGTATTTACTTAGGAACATGTGTTTTATATTGCATATTTTAGACTAGCTCTTATGAACCCTCATCAGAGTTTTTATTCTTGGATTTATTTTTTGAGTGCCATGAGATGGGAAATCATATTTACTTTTTGACTGTAACATGTAGCATGGTGTTATATATGCAGCAGAAATTGAAATGTTTTTACAGAATCAATAAATAGATGGATGGAAGAATCACTATGCTAATCACAAAACTAAAATTAAAAACTGGAAGTTAAGCTATTGTCCAATAAAATCCAAGAGAGCTGAATATTAAATATATAGTTGAACATTAAATAAAATGTGTGTTTAGTTGGTTATTTACTTTTTTATTTGGTAAAGCTAAAATAACCCTAAGAATTTTGTTAAAATTTTTAAAATTAAAACTGAGAGAAAGCAACAGTGTTTTGTGGTTCAATAAACTGGAATGACACATCAATAGGACATGAGGGAGAAATTTTAGGCAATTTTATTCATGTAAAACAATTCTAGGTTGCAATTTACCAATAAAAATGTAATTCATTTCATGTAATGTCTGCTTTGAGAGGCAGAATTTCTAATTGAACTATGCTGATTTTCCAATTAACATAGTTAAGTCAGATTTGCACAATTTAGGTAAGTCGCAGTTTCTTTGAGTCATACTTCTATCTGTAAAATAATGGAAGAACAAAAGAACAGGTAGCTTCCTTTGTGTTATCTGAAAAGAATTCTGAAGAATTCTAAGGAAAGACAATTCTTAAATATAGATGAATGTAGCTTTTTATAAAGGAGATTCATGAAAGGCCTGTAGTAACTTTCCATCATAGTTTTGACCAATTGCTGTCCCTCATGGAGTCAGTTGTACTTATAAGTATTTATTTTCTTTCTTTGCTTCATTATACATATTTGTGATAATCTGGGCAGGGATCCCAGATTGCTTTATTTTTTGTTTATTATTTGTAGACTGTCCTAGATTTTTCTGAAAGAGTCTATTCAAAATTATTATTACCATAATTATAGAAAGATTGCCACTCTATGACATTATAAGGCGATTTTCCATTATTGCATAATGAGTTAAATACCATACATTTTTTAGGAGTGATGCATTTTAGGGATAGAACATTTTAATTTTAATATTGCCTACATGTTTAGACTGTGTTCAGAATACAATATGATTGTAACTGTGTCAGACTGTTGTCCAAAATCAGAAGGCTGTCCATAGACTGGTTTTATTTCATTTTGTTGTAATTATTTGCTATTGTCACACATTCCACAATGCTCCTCTCAAAAACATGAAATTGATAACAAACCATAACTTTTAACACAGTGCAGATTGTCTCTGTCCTCATGGATGAAAACCACAATTAAATTCATATTATACCATAGACATAGTATTTAAAAACAGAAACCGATTGATGTAATTTAAATCCTTTAAATACGTCATCTAATTGTGTCTATACCTATTTAAATGCAGGGAAAGCTAAATAGTACATCAATTTTCTAATAAGATCATAGCCCCAGGATATGAATTGCAATGTCATTACTATGATAGTGATGGTGATATCAGCATGTATTATGTTTCCAACACAGTCACTGTGTGGCTCTCATGGAAACCTTGTGCCAGTAGTTCATGGTGATTTCCACTTTGCCTTATTAAGGCTTACACAGTCTGTCTGGAAACAGTTCAACCATTGTCAATATAACAAGAACAGTTTGTGTGACATCTCTGTAAACTGACAGCTAAGGTGAGTGGACTGGGATGTGCATGTGTGACCAATATTGACTTCACTGTACGAGTCAGTGGGGGCAGTAAACACCACTGAGTGAGAATGTGTACTGTGTGGCTCTCACACTCTAAATAATTGAGCAAGTAGAACAATGAAACTGCATCAAATTTTACATTAAGCTTGAGTATTTCTCCTTGGAAATTATTCAGATGATTCAGAAGGTCACAGCTATGGATGGGCAACTGGTGCCTGACAGTTTCCTGACAACAATGGCCCCACTCATGCATCACATCTCATGCAGAGTTTTTGGCAAAACATCAAATCACCCAGGTGAGCCAACCTCCCTACAGCCCAGATTTGGCACCCTGAAACTTCTGGCTTTTCTCAAAACTAAATTACTTTTGAAAGTGAAGAGATTTCCTACTGTTGATGAGATTCAGGAAAACACAACAGGGCCGCTGATGGTGACTGGGAGAACTGTGCGAGGTTCCAAGGTGCCTACTTTGAAGGGGACTGAGGTGTCATTGTCCCATGTACAATGTTTCTTATATCTTGTATTTCCTCAGTAAATATCTCTGTTTTTCATATTACATGGCTGGATACTTATATATCCCCATAGTTCCTGCATGCTTGGATAGATACATAAACATAAGATCTGAAGGAACTTTGGATATATTTTAACATATTATATGTGAAAAGAAGACATTAAATGATTACCCTAGGCTCAAGCAAATCTTGATTTCTGGTTCAATGGTCTCTTAACTTTATTTCAGAAATCATCATTCCTTTTATTCCATTTTAAAAGTAAACTCTTTATGAAAACATCAATTCAGAATTATTTAATATATTCACAGCATGCTTATATTATATATGCAATCAATGTTAAAATTGAAATAAAATAATTCAGCTTCTTTATGACAGTGATCTCTAGCCACCTTTCCAGGACAAGTTCTTTCCAGAGCTTCATTCTGTTCAGCAACTCTTTTACTTTGCTCTCAAGTATTAAAATGTCTCTACTTCTAGACTACTGGACCTAAGTCACTTTTTAACTTCAAGACCAAGGGAATTTACATTTCATATTTATCTGATTCCCTGATTCTCATTGAACTTGTATAGTCTCAGATAAAAAGATACCAGTCTCCCAGCCTCAGCCTGTACCCATTATTTGAGTTTCCCTTTTGAATTATTTCATTCCAGAATCCTTCTTTTTGACACTAATTGAGGTTTTTATTGTCACCTAAACTCTCATGTTACCTACCCAACTAACTGAAAGTTGAAAGTCAGCAGGCTCTGTGTATTTTTTTATTGTTTTTGTTTCAATTCTAGTTGTCTCCATTTCCTCCCCCATTACTCTCTCCTGTCCAACCCACCAAACTTCCTTATACATAGCTATAGTGCCTTTTATTTTATAGAATACACATTATTTATAACATAGTACAAATCAAAGGTCAGGAAACTATTTCTGTAAAGAGTTGTAATTTGCTGACCACCGGCACTAGCTACTTGGAAAAATAATCTAACAATACCTACCTTACCAACTCATGATATTGGGAGTATCAAGTGAAATAATATATCATAAATAGCCTAAGGGTATATATGTGCTTGATAATGTCTATTTTGGAAGTTTCCACAAAGATAACTTCAGGATTTCTCTTCTTTGTATTTTTATTTTCTGATCTACACATTGAAGGAAGATGGATTAGATAATCTCAAAAGATCTTTCACAGTGAAATATTCTGGTAAATGCTATAAATAATTACTATTAAGAAAAAAAAACTCATTGTGTCTAAAAATGAGCAAAAATACATAGCTAGGGCAAAATTCAGCAGACATCTATAATTCCTGTAACTGGGCTAAACAATAACTGAACTTTTAAAAATATTAGAAAATTCTCCCAGTTGATTGGGCATCATCCTGTAAGGCAAAGGGTAACTAGTTTGATTCCCTGTCAGTGCACATGCCTGGGTTGCTGGCAGGTCCCCAGATTGGGGTGCATACAAGAGGAATCTAATCGATGTTTCTCCCTCACATTGATGTTTATCTCCCTCTCCTTTTCCCCACTTCCTCTCTAAGAATAAATAAAATCATTAAAAAAGTTAGAAAACTTTATTTGTAATCATATATATGTATACTGTTATGAGTTAAAATTGGTTATTGGTTAAATTCTCCCTAAGAGACAGATACACTTATTAACTTTCTTTGCTATATTTCTGAGATCATAAGAAGCTATTGATATATATTAACCCATAAATACAATATTACTAAGAAAACTAAAGGACTATTATTTTTTTTTCTTTCACTAAATTATTTAAACCCCATGGGGAGGCCCTAGAGCTATGAAGACAAATATTTTGATGAAGATTCTAATCCTTGTCTAATGGAAGAACTATATTTGTAAAGTGAGAAATTGTATGAATTTTAATGGTGCTTGAGTGGAAATAATTCTTTATAATAAAGACATTATTCACCTTGTTCTGTTTAAACAAGATATATGATTTTCTTCCATAGAAATAGAAAAGATTACAACTGTACATTCATAGCATGATTCAAATATAAAGGAGATTTTTAAAAAATCTCCTTGGTTACTGTCACACATTTATCTTGCCACTGTAACTGATGTTTTCTTAAGATATTATTTTGGATAAATTATCTAGCAAAGTGTTTTAAGGTAAAGAGTTTGGATGTTAGCATATATGTGTTTGGGCCTGTTCACTATAAAAATATTAGGCAACAAATTATTTTTTAGCATTTAATTCTACAAGGATAATTGTGATAAAAGAGGTCAATTATTCTACACAATTATTAAAACTACCCAACATTTGTATAAAAATTTGGCAATTAACCATCGATGAAATATACCAGTAAAAATATAGTAAACATAAGTTCAAAAACACAAAGCCCAGACTGCAAAATAAATATCAGAAGAATTTTGTCAAATTAAAATGCAAAATTTGAAATTATTTCCTTTAATATTTGTTCCAGGTTCACTTTATATTCATATTTCAACATGTGCTGCTAAAGTCTGACCTTCTGTTATTGAAAACGATCGGGAAGACTAAGAATTGGAAAGTTAGCCTTGCATATCGTGGTCCTGCTCAAACATTCTAAATAGATGTCAGACTTATTCACATCACTTGGGCTCGTCAAACTTGTTTATATCATTTAGTTCTTCTCTGAATTTGACTTTGCACCGACTTTGAGAGTTACAATCTAAAAAGCAGGTAAATTAAGCAGAACAAAACAAAAAGCACCAAGCAAAAGGAACACTGAAGTCCAAATCTATTTGTTCACTTAGCATATGCTGTTCTTCTCTTTAAACTTTAGGCACCTGATGTACAAACCAAAGGCAAGGATAGTGGGGGACAAATGTAAGAGGATTACCTTACTGCTCACAGGTATGAGTGACCCTCAGCCTCTGCTCAAACTTTACACTAATGCTGTAAATGTCAAAATTATTATGATAAACTTTGTCATTCACTTCAAGAGAAAAAATGGAAAACATTTGACTACAGAAAAGAGGAAGAAGCTAATATAAGCATTGAAGATTTGTAAGAGAAGAGGAAAGCTGAACTTTAGGTAAGGAAAAATAAAATTATGAACTTAAAACATACACATACAATAAATAAGTAGATAGATTAAATAATTATCAGAGATCCTTTGTTAATAACTGCTTGAATAGCGCTATTATCAAAGAGGATGGAAAACCAATTACTACATTCTTAATGCTTCTAATACTTACGTTCTTGATCATTAACTGCACTACTTGTTTCTATGACACTCCTCTCCTTTACTGGTACACAAGTAAAAAATTTGTATAAGCACAGAATATATCTGTAACATTTGAAAACTCCTTAAACAAATTTTACACTATCTCCCAAATGGTTTTCTTTATTTAATTCATAGTGTTGATGTCTTAATAGTTTAAACTCTGATGTACCAACTGTCAAGAGTCATAAAATGAAGCAAAGGTAAAATTAAACAATAAGATCATCATGATTGCTAATCTATAGCAGAAGGTCTCTGACTGGGCTATGTATTCTAATCATCTGGAGAGTTCTAAAAACAATACGATGACATGGCCACATGGCAAATGCTTGGGAGTTAATAGATACAATTAAAGATCATTCATCTGTATATTTCAAAAAATGCCTCAAAATTCTAATGAGCACCAATGAAGACAGCCCTGTTTAATGCCTAACCTTCTTAAATGAAGGTTCAGTTTTCTTTCTGTTAATTGTTTTAATCATTAATTCCTCTCTTAATCACTACACCAGGGTCTTTCACAGTCTTTACAATTCACAGTAAAGAAATGCATTGTGTGATGTAACCCTATGAAAACAGTTGCATGTTTGAGTATATGCATATATATTTAACTGAAACTCATTTCAAAAAACAATAATAATTCATATACTTGTGTTTTTATCTTCTTTTTAGAAAATGCTGTTCATAAGCATCTCAACTGTTAACATGACTCATTAATACGTCACAATTTGCAGTCTCAAAATCACTGCTCAGTTTTAGGAATACATTGTGCATGAACATTGTGTACTCTGCAAAAATTAGAAAACTACAGGATATATAAATGCATGTAGACTCCAGAACACAGTCTTCATTTGTCACTTGTGTACATAGCATTTCAAAAATCTAAGCTTCAATAAATGAGTGTATTGAGCAGATAATCGTGACAGCTTCTTAGCTGGATCACCCTACAGAATGCACCATCTGGACACATTACACTTTTCTTAAAGTCAGATGTGGCAGAACATTAAGGATCTACTTACATATTTATCACTTGACTTGACCAATTATCTAAATAGATGTGTGAAGAACTATACAAGGGTATAGGAAATGCACTATTATGTATTCAATTATTAATTCACTAATAATAAATTGAAAATAATTGCTTAAGACATAAATTTTCTTTAAAGAAAAAAATAGAACAATTATGCCTCATCATCCAGGTTGTGTTAAACTTACATGAAATGAAGAAAAAATAAATACCGAAGAATGAAAGCAAACATTCTTCCATTAATTTGTAAGAAATTACAAAAAGCCTTAGCTTTACATTGTTCTTTATGTAAAATTTTCAAACCCAGTAGACAAATTTATAACCTGTCCTTAGAGACATAAAATTAATGCAACAATTTTTGCAATGCCTTTGATTTCCTGATCATGTTTTCTAACAGCAGCAGCAAGATTATATAAGTACAGATATATTCTGAAATGATTGTTCTTTTAAATAAACTTATTAACAGATTTATTACTCAGTGACTTATACATTCTAGAAATTCTCTGTTTTCTTAATTACATTATTTTTCCCAATTGCCCATATTCCATTTAAAAATATTTGAATAAATCATAATGTTTGTATTAGGAATATAGTTAAAAATGTGTGGCTACAGTGTATCATCAAAAACTTGAACTGAGAATATGTCCAAAGATTTTTTAAGAAGCTGGATAACTCATAGGCCATGTAAAAATATTTTAAAGTTCTCCATGATCTATATTCCCATTTAAGAAAGTCACTTAAATCCTCAAAAAAAAAAAAGGTTTTATCATAAGGGAATAAGGAAGTACTTTCTGTTGACATAAACATGTAATTGATAAGGTTTTTTTGAATACTTTCATGGAAATGCTGATATATTACACTTAGGATTACTGGTTAGCTCTTATTTCCTTTAAACTTTTGCCTCTGGATAAGCTCAACTATTCCCAGGAAGAAACACTGATCAAGTACATTTGTCATGCGAGCAACTATAATAAGGTAATTCATCATAGTCTGTCAGAGTTTTATTCTAGAAAGACTGCTGCATTTTTATCCTTACTTAAAAATCTACTGTCACTCCTGCTAAAAATTTGGTAGACATTTTGGACATGTTTAAAAGTCCTTCCAAACTGATTGTGGCAGATAATTAAGTTATCAGCTATCCAAGCTCTTTTTGTTCTTTTTCTTTTTTCTACAATATATATGACACCATGAACCCATCTGGCTAGTTTAATCTGACCTGTTCACAGTGCACAATTCCTTGTTTCCTTCTTTTTTTCCTCCTTAATAGAAGCAATGACCAAAGAAATTCACAATGACAAATGAAGACTTTCCCAATAGTCTAATTGAGCAATTTTGTTTTTCTTGGCAAGACCTGAAATCCACAACATTCTGAACTCTCTTCACTAAGGTGGCAAGAAATAGTGATTATGAAGAAACCAAGAGTATTAAGGATTTCTAAAGAACGCATAAATAAACTGTGCCTAGGCATACGATGTTATATCTCAATATTTCTTGTCATTCAATTCACCTACTTGATTACTGACTCTATGTGTGCCCTGTATTTGAAACTTGTCCCAGTGAATGGTCATTCTGAAGGGCATTTTACTGAGTACTAAAGCTTTGGTTACCTCTCTCTCATCCTATCTTTTTTAAACAGATTTACTGAATTTTTCAATGTTTAAAAGTAGGCTTTTTAAAGAGGAAATGTATCAGTCTTTTGCCAATTTTATGATATTCTTATATACTACCTTAGAAATAGGTTGCATATCATTTAAGAAGAAGAAAGGAATATAATAAATATAATTTATTTTGGCCTCCATATAAAAACCATTTACATTATCCTCATGTAATATACTTTTTATACTACTAACTAATAATCAATCATAAGAACATGTTTTCATTGGTACTAAACCATTGCCAAGGTCATTATACATAGGATATATGTATGTGTATATGTATGTGCATGTATATATGTATAAATATATTTCCATTTCAACTAAATGCAATAATAATGCAAATATGTGTGAGAAATATAATTATATAATATAAATATATGTTATCCTTTCTTAGTAATTTGCATTTTTAATTTTAATTTTTTAATTATTGTTCAATTACTGTTGTCCCCTTTTTTTGCCCATTCCCCTCCTGGGTCCTGCCCACTCCTCCCTCCCACATTGACTTCCTGTCATTGTCTTTGTCTTTGGGTCCTTTATACATGTTCCTTGATGACCCTTCTCCTTTCCTCCATTATCACTTCTCCACTCCCCTCTGGTCACTGTCAGTCTGTTCTTCATTTCCATGTCTCTGGTTCTGTTTTGCTCTCTTGTTTGTTTTGTTGATCAAGTTCCACTTATAGGTGAGATCATATAGTATTTGTATTTTAGCACCTGGCTTATTTTAAGCTAATAATCAATATAGCTTTGAAAACTCCACAGAATTTTGTGCTCTCTCCCCCTAAAATATTTATTGAGTAATTGCTGTATTCATAGTAATAATTTTATCTTAAGAAAAGCTTGTTCCATTTCCTTTAAAAAATATTATTTTTTCAACTTAATATGGGATGGAGATATAGGTGAAAGTGATATACTCCACCAAATAGTTATTCACATAGAATGTAAAGCATAATTATAATTTGCTCAATATTTTCTTTCCTCTTTGAAGGAAGAGAAGATATTTCAAACTTTTTGAGCAATTGGGATTTAATACTATCCTTCTATATAAAAATGATGTTAAATTATCCTAATCACCACATTTTTATAAATTTTAGGTAATTTGCTTCGACTACCATATGGTTTGATGTGCAATTTTTAGTGTTTTTTTTTTGTTTGTTTTCTTTAAAAATGTTTTAAATTGCCATTCAAGTACAATTGTCTCCAGTTTCCACCACTACTTTCCCCACCCCATTCACCCCACATCCCACCCTCAATCCTACCCTGCTTTGGCTTATACATTTTCCTTGAAGGCTCTTCCCTTTTCTCCTGTCAAATCCCCCCCACCCCCCGGTTACTGTCAGTTTGTTCTTTATTTCAATGTCTCTGGTTATGTTTTGCTTGCTTGTTTGTTTTGTTGATTAGGTTCCACTTACAGGTGAGACCATATGGTATTTGTCTTTTACCTCCTGGCTTATTTCATTTAGCATAATGCTCTCCAGTTTCTTTAATTTTAAAGATAAGTAAAACTTAATCGAAGTATCTACAGGGATACTTCAGATTTTTGGTTGGTTGCTAACTTCGTGTGACATCGGTTTCTATTTTACCTCTCCAAATATGTTCAAAATGTTCAAGAATATCTAATCAAAGTCAAATTTAAATGCACAGAATCTAAAAATAAACAAGACCATTATTTAATATTTAGTATTTGAACACATTTAAATGTTTGCAGGATTTAATAATTAGATGATTATATATAAACATGTTCATATATTTTTTGCTCATAATTGTCTTGAAGTTTGTGCTCTAAAGAGGGATATGCCCTGTAACATTTGGGGCCAACTGGGTCTTTCTTCAACTGTTTTCTGCCCTTTGTTATTTCTCCCTCCCCAACTACCTATACAAAGGATATTTTGATATTACCAGAAGTGATTGGCTGTTCATAGCATTTCATTATAACTCTGAAGTCTCAGGAAAAATAATTTTATTACTTATAATACTGGCCAACAATTTTCTCTTCCTCTTTTTTGTCAAACCAATGAATGCTGACAAATGAGCTAAACTAAAAACACAGGGAATCAAAAATGTGTTATTACAAAAAAACATTTTATAAGCAATTGTAAAGCAAAATTGCAACTGCTGTAAAATCTATCTCTAAGTATTCTTAAGTCTTTGATAATAGAGCTGAAATCACCATAAGATAATCATCCATTCTATGTTTTAACTGTTTAAGGGCTTCATTGAAAAACTCCCTTTGAAGAAACAAGAATTTGAGAAAATTAAATGATCAGATGACAGACATATCTCAACATAGGAACTCCTCAACTTGACTCAGAAATAACATTTCTAACACCTACCTAAAATGTGTCAAAAATGGAATTTATTTTAACAAACCCAATAAGCCATTAATTGAAATACACAGCACAATTTTATGTATCACTCTGAGAGGAAATTTTCCAATATCAGTGATGAAAAATGTTGCGTCTTATAATTGATTCACTAAAACATCCTGGCTACTGACAGTCTTAGAAAAGAATAGGAATTTTTAATGATCTTTGAAGACAATTCTGCATTTTGTCTCTGCAAAATAATAAAAATAGAATAAAATAAAATAAAAGTTTAAATAACAATGATAGTTGGAAAAATTTTGTTTTCCAACAGTTTCATAGAATTTATGACAGAATGGATTAGAAATCAGATATAGATAAAATAATTTGGGGAGTTACTTAAATAAATTTCTCCATATCATTGTATCAGTACCCTAATAACTATTGGTAATGACCAATAAATTAAAAATAATTTTAAACCAAGTTTTTATATGACCATTTATAAATATATTGATAAATTCTGATTAGAGAACTAAGCAGAATTCTTCTCATTTAAGTTAGTTTTTCTGAAAATTTAGACTCTATTTGAGTTCTGTAAGACTAACCATTCTAGACATAACATTGAAACTGAATAACATATATAGTTTGGAAATCCCAGTAAGAACTTTCTGGATATCAAGAAAAATAACCTTAATTTTGTAGCTTGCTGAAAAAATTGTAAAATAATGAAATTTTAAAGAGACCCACAGAGATGCTCCATAACGATCAGGGAAAAATTACATTATCACCTTACTTTTGTTTTTCCCAAAGGTGTCTGAAAAAGCTATGTGGGCCCTGACCAAATTAATGTATCACCGTTATTAGGAGTATGCTCATATTTAAATAAATTGAAGGCAATGTCATCTCTCAGACACAGATAATATGAAATGTTATTAAAAAATAAAATTGACTGCTAATGAGGATGACAGATTTTAAGAAGGAATTCTTACCTTTTGCAACAGCATGAATGGAACTGGAGACTATCAGACTAAGTGCAATAAGCCAGTCAAAAAAAGACAAATACCATATAATCTCTTTTATAAGTGGGATTTAATAAGCAAATGAACTAATGACCAAAATAGAACCGGAGGCACAGAAACATGGAACAGACTGACAGCTGTAAGAGGGAAGGTGAAAAGGTGGGGACAGGTTAAAAGAAGGTGAAGGGATTAGTCAAAGAACATGTATGCATGACCCGTGGACATGGACAATGGTGTGGGGATTGACTGTGGGAGTGGGGGTGGGCTGGCTGGAGGGGAAGAAAGGGAGAAAATTTGGACAACTGTAAGAGAATAAATGATAAAATATTTAGAAGAAAAAATAGAGTTGACATAACTTGTTTCCCAAAACACTAAATTTATCATGACAGCTTTAGGGCACTTAAAGCAGTAAGATATTTTTAAATACTTGACCTCTTTTTCACAGACCAAAAATCATGGTGTCCGAGAAAAAGAAAACTGTCAAATTCTGAAATTTACTAAAGAATAACTCAAATTTCTTATGAGATTGTTCGATCATTTGCTGTGATTATTTTTTGACACTGTCCATCACATTAGTCCTTGTGAGAACAAAGAATATGTTTTGTTGTTGTCATTGTTGTTATTATTGTTAGTGTTTCTGTTTTTCTACAAAGAAGCAACCAAAACATCAAACAATTTTGAAACAAATAAAATGTTCAATTACAAAAGTTCTGATTATATTCAAAATATGCCATTTAGTTATGAACTCACAATTGGTACTCAATATACATACATCAACACTTTTGCTGTTAGAACAACATTTTAGAATGCAAATAATCTGATTTCCTAAATCTAATATACATGAAAGACTTTAAGCTCATAATATGTAAAACATTATCAAAATATTAGTTATTAACATTGCTTCTTTTAAAGTGATATTATATTGGGCTTTCAAAAAAGTAAAAAACTGACTCTCTGAGTAAAATGTGTATGGTCAAATTTTTGTATCAATATACAATTCTCATTATTCACAAGACCTATTTTCTACAGAGCTACCATGAGCACTGCATTAGTGAATGCTGAGCCAATGTGCCCAGGGAAAATATAGAGTTAGATTCCTAAGAGTCTCAGGTCACAGTATTTTTGTCATCTGCTCAATACATAACCTTGATTTATGTATGTTTTTGTTTAAAGACACCTTATTTAAAATATATTTTCATAAATAATTCTATGCAGTATTTATTTATATCAAACCAGTAGCTATGAAGAGTATAACATTTTCCTGACTCTGGGTAACATGACCATACATTTCTTTGACTTTCAAACTAACAACATGCTGCCCACCGTGCTTTTTTAAAACAAGCTGCAAACTCATGAATCCATAAATTTAGTCACATTTCCATCTTTGCTATAGCTTCATCATATACTATAGATGTTACTTCCTCATTTTGATGAATGTCTTTACGTACTTACTACAAATCTCCTCTTCTTTTTCTGGACGATATTGTTGATTCATTAACATTAATTCAAGGCCAACAGCACTGGTTCATGCTTGATATATTTTCTCTGTAAGATGCAGCATCACTTTCTTTCATTTAGAAACACTACACGGCACTTCAGCACAATGCTTGGGGGGCAATTTAATAGTAAAAATCACCAAACAGAAAGAAAATTTAGAAGCTAAAAGCATCCTTCAAATATACGAAGGATATGTCTAAGGCAGAATTAGGAGGTATATACCACTTTGTTCCTAAGGGTATATAACCAGGACAGATGTCTAGAAGCTACTGAAAAGTAAATTTTTCTTAAACTTTAGAGAAATTTTCTAAGTCCAAAAGTATCCAATAAGGGATTGGGTGATTTAGCAGAGTAAAATGTTATTTTTCAATAGATGAATAGGAGCAAAGTGAAACAACCTGTGAGAAATGATTCAGAGAGAATTCCTCCAGTGAGGGAGATGACTTTTAAACATCAGTTTAATTTTTTTGTATCCTTTTTCTCTCTTAGCATAAATATATTTTCAAATAACAAAGTTCACTTGCAAAATATACACAATTCAAAATTATTCTGCTTCTTAATAGTACACATTTCAGTTATGGCTCACATTTCAGTTATGATTTCAATGTGAAAACACATTTCAGAGAGAGTAGATTAGTATTGAGAATGAAATTAAAAAAGAATTCATAAATTTCATAATGATAATAATCATTATCTTACTGATTACATTAGTAATAATGAAATAATTTGTGGTGATTAGTTTCTATCTAACAAATATACAATTACTGGTGGAACTAACTTTATTGATTATAAAATTGAGATCCTAAGAGAATAATCTTTAAATAAATTTTGTAATTAATTAAGAAATGATTGTATTACACAATAAACATTTTTAGATAAATTATGCATATTAGCTTCTTACAAATATATACAGAAATTTGTTTTCTATAAAGTATATATAAGACAACATTTCTATATCCTCAGAAGGGAACATATGTTAAAATAAGCATATATTCAAAATTATATTCAGAAATGAACTCGACAATCCTTTTATTTCCTAGAATGAATGAATAACAAAAGTAAAGAAATTTCTTAAATTTTTGAGCATCACATAACAGAGAAAAAAATCTATTTTTTAAAGAGAAAAACTTTTATAATGGCTTGCAAGGGGCAGCTCTACAATATTTCTGTACCGATTAAGTGTACTGCCAATTTCAGTTTTATTAAGAGTGCTTATCTTTTAGGGACCAAAACACAAATTGTGAAGCTTTTTTAATTATATATTATTTTGTATAAAATATTTCAAAAGGTATGGTGAGACTACTGTTTGCTATTTTATTTAAAGATGACCAAGGAGTTCCTGGCCTGTAATCATGTATTTGGTCTCAGGATAGGATACATCAGCAGAACAAATAAAGAGCAAGCTAGCGCTAGATTTTTACAGAAACAAGCAGAATGACCTAAGGCCAATCCACATGTGCATGCCCTGAACTAGTAATTCTAGGATTTTCCCTTTTTAACTTGAATTCCTTTGGGCCACCTCACATTGCACTTTTAGCTAAACAAAGAGATAATCAGGAATGTGAATCTATCCCCTGACCAAGTTTTAAAATTCTTTCCAAGGTCATGTATAAATAAATGATTTAGGGGATTGTTTGTTATTTTAAATGATCTGCCCCAATGATCCCTTGCAAAAATGCCAACCAACGAGCTAAGAGCCAGTAAAAATATTCCTGGGAGGACAGAAAATTAACATTACAGCTAGTTGTAACTGTAGACCCTGTCCTTGTCTGTTTTACCACAGTCATCATCTGCTTCCCTTTACTTGCAGGCAACTTAGTCAGAATTCTAATTAAAGCCTGTAATGTTTAAACTAAATTGACAGTCACCTGCAGATATATCTGATTTGGAAATATGCCACATCATACCACACACACACATGTACACACACAAAGGTAGAACTACTAATTGGAAAGCATGATGGCAAAACAAAAAATATAATACTTTTTAAGAATATAAATTATGTCTAATGCTTTCTTTCTCCCTGTTCATCCTGTAGTTGATTGGTGTTTTCATCAGTAGTGTGACATCAGCAGACCTAAGAGAGAATTATAGCAACGCATTTTCCCTAGGGCTACCATTTATAATATAAATTATAAATGCATTATTATGCTGCCACTTTGGTTTTGAAGAGCTTATGTTAATTAAAGGCTAAGAAAGCACACACGCAGCACAATTATTTTTAATTAAGATTAAAATAATGCAGGATGTCAATACAGCCCTCAATGGAAATGATGGCTTAATGTGTCACCTCGATTCCTAGTCTGTGTAGTACAGCCATGTCTAACGTTGGTTTTTGGTTTCTTACTTTTTAAGTATATAAACCTCAGGGTCTCCCAAAGATCAACTTTACACTTGAGACAGTGCTGGATACAGCCAATTATGAAGCGAACAACACGTAGGAAGCACTATCCTTTCTGAAATAAGTACAAAAATGTAAAATACAAGATTATGTGTTTTTGGAGTTCACAATCATGTTTTGAGTGACCTCTGAGTTTGTTATTAAAATGGAGGCTAATTATTTTTGTATCAAGTTAAGTAGAATAATAAAATAGCATTTAGCAAATGAATGAGAACCACATTATAAAACAAGTGTATCTGACATAATAGTTTAAGAACTGTGAATTTCAGATTTGTTTCTGCAATTTAAAATTAAGAAACTGAGGATTAGTGTTTACTTTCCATTTAAAAGTAATACAGAATAATTTTTAATATAAATTATAATTTAGAAATTTAGAAAAACAGAATCACTCACTTGAGGCAAGGAAGCATAAGAATCCATGGTTAGAAAGAAATCTTTGCTAATCTCTTCTATCATATTTATATCCATTTACCTTAAGAACGTGCTGAGACTCAGAGAAATAATTTGCTCTTAAACGTGGCTAAACAATAAGGCTCTGGAACCATGTGTCTGGGGGAAAAAAAGCCCAACTCATTTATTATATCTTTAAAAAAATACTTCTTACAAAAATGAATATTATATAATTGAGTAAGGATTTTTTCTTTAATTTAGAATAACTAAAAGTTTATTTTTTAAAAAGCTGATCTTGCAATGTATTTAACAAGTACATCTATCATCCTGCCCCCACACCAAAAAAAAATCAACACTAAAACTTCAAACTCCTGGCGTTCCTAGGCCAGTGATTTTCAACCTTTTTCATCTCATGACACACATAAACTAATTATTAAACTTCTGAGGCACATCAAAAAAAATCTGACAACAAATAGGTATAATTTTGATTCCATCACACTAGAAAGCTATTGTTGTGTTGGGTGTTGACCTTTTTTTTTAAATTTGACGATCTAAAGGAAAAGAGGTCAGTGCCCCTGACTAAAGGCCAAGCATTGCATGTATTAACCCTGCAGAGTTCGTGGCTGATCTGAGAGATGCAAACACACTCTTTCCTTAAATATTGTTACGTATATTGGGTGCATAGGTTCAAGGTCATGACTGGCTTGAACTGTTATGGCTTAACATGCACCCCATATATGTAACAATATTTAAGAAAAGAGTTTGTGTGTATCTCCCAGATCAGCTGTGACCTCTACTGGGTTAAAAATTCTTGGAGCACGCAGTTTGAAAACCGCCGTCTTAGGCAATGAACATTTCAGCCTTGCTGTTATGTTGTTGCACATGAGAATTTATTTCTCCATGAAATAGGACTTTTCCTAAGTGTTTAAATGGCATTTTCCATAAAAAATGGAATTCTTATAATCTTCCAGTTAGGAGAAATATACCTCACACAGGGATATGCTCAGGTGACATTTTCTGTTATGCCTGCCAAAAGTACAACTTTTACAGCTCTCAAGAAGTCTAAATGTTCAATTTTGTTCCAGTGGCAACTCAGTAGACAGGCAAGGCAATAGCCACATTCCTAAGGACAGGTGAGCAATGGAGATTCCCTCAGGGAACTCTGAAGCTGAATTATGCAGAGCAGCATACCTCAGTTGAGGCTGTTGGTATTCTAGTAGAATGAAAAGACATTAATTAAAATTTTCACTTGACAGTTTACTTCACTTTAATTGGAAACTTAGCACCTGGGCTTGTTTTGGTGGCAAAGAATTTTTAACAAGAGACAATGTTTCCTCATAGACACCTCCAAAAATTTCATAGAGAAAAAATGTACAGTACCTGATGAAAAACATAAAATTTAATAAATTTTTATATGCACCTTAAATTATCTAAACTGGGTACTTTTACAAGGATGTAATTAATAGTTCTACCAGAACAACAGGAAAAAACTGAACACATTAGAGAACAACAAGATTGTATATGCAAGAAAGTGTCCCTTTTACTTTCAGTTAGTAATCACATAAACTTACTTGGAAAAAAACTTAAAACCATAAAGTTTCTTTAAATAAATCTATACTGATTTATTTTATGCTATTTTATTGGATTCTAATATAAACTGAGAGGATATTAAAGTGATTCTACTTGTGAAGTTACTAATATTGTTTGCAAAAACTCTTTTGTATCCCTAATAAAAAGCAAACACAATATTGAACAGTTGATACATGTGTATATATATACACATATATACATGTATATATTATATATAAATTATATACATATACATAAATAAATTTATGTATGTATAATTTTTAATCCCCACCCAAGGATATGCTCATTGATTTTAGAGAGAGGAGAAGGGTGGGAGAGAGAGAGGAAGAGAAACATTGGTGTGAGAGAGAAACATTGATCTGTTGCCTCTTATATGCATACCAACCTGGGACCAAAACTGTAACCTAGGCATGTGCCCTGACCAGGAATCAAACCCACAACCTTTCAGTTTACTGAGGATGCTACAACCAACCAAGCCACACCAAGCAGAACTTGGTATTTTAATGGATAGAATTGTTTTGTTTGGCCTAGGGTCACAACAAATGGCTTCCTTTCTAACCAGTCTTCCCTTTACATCTTCTTTGATTGGTTGATATCTTTCAATTTATACAGAAATATTGTTAGTCTAGTACCAGAATAAAAAATAACTTACATGTTACTAATATCGGCTTTTCTATTTTTTCCTATCAAATCTGTCTTGCACTTAAAGATGCCTTTATTTTTTGGCAAAGTCTAAGAAACTTCAGCATTGTTTCTTTTTTATGTTAAACTGCCTTATTGATAGTAGCTATTAATTCAAATGTAATTTTCAAAGATGAACATTATCTTTGCTAGGTTAGTAAAAATCTTCCATTTGTTGAATAGAAAAAACTTGATATAATCTCAGCAGTTGAATTGCTTGGTTAAAAGGCAATTCCATTTTTAGTTTTCTGAGGAAATTCTGTAGTGTTTTCCACAGTGGCTGCACCAGTCTGCATTCACACCAACAGTGCACAAAGGTTCCCTTTTCTCCACAACCTTGCCAGCACTTGTTGTTTGTTGATTTGTTTATGATGGCCATTTTGACTGGTGTGAGGTGGTATCTCATTGTGGTTTTAATTTGTATCTCTGATGGCTAGTGATGCTAAGCATCCTTTCATGTGTCTCTGGGCCCTCTGTATGTCCTCCTTAGAGAATTGTCCATTCAGGTCCTTTGCCCATTTTTTAATTGGGTTCTTTGTCTTCCTAGAGTACACTTGTGTGAGTTCATTATATATTTTGAAGATCAAACCCTTGTTTGTGGTGTCATTGACAAACATGTTTTCCCAAAGGGTTGATTCTCTTTCCATTTTACTGCTGTTTTCTACATATAATCTAACGTATAAGTGGAACCTAATCAACAAAACAAACAAGCTAGCAAAACATAACCAGAAACACTGAAATAAAGAGCAAACTGACAGGAATCAAAGGGAAGTGGGGAGAAGAATAATAGGGAAAGGTCCATCATAGAACATGTATAAAGGACACATAGACAAAGCCAAAGGGGATAGTTTCAAGGGTGGGAGGTGGGGATGGATGGGGCAGGCCATGGTGGGGTGAAATGGAGACAAATGCACTTGAACAACAATAAAAATAAATAAATAAAGTAAAAATTCTAAAATAAAGAATTTGCTTAAAAAATAAAAACATCTTTGAACAGTAATTGCGTATGATTCTCAAAAAGTACCCATAGAAAGATATAAATAAACAGGCATAATATTTTAGCATGTTTAACAGAGATACATAGAATTTTTTTCTTTTAGTTAATAAAGTCCATTGTAGTAATTTTTTTACTGTATGTTCCATGTATGAGGTATGAACACAGTCTCAATTTTCCCTTATACTACTGAAACAAACAAAAAAGCTAACAAAATCATCAGTATCATCTCATCAGCCTCAGATATTGCTGTATGTAAGACACACAAAAAGTGACTACTAAATATTTTAAAATTCCAGTCATGGTTACTACAGTTAGTGTACCTGAAGATGTTTTAGTACTTGTCCTAAAATATGCAAAATTTATAATTTTTAAAAATTTAAACAAATGTAACATAAATACTAATTTACTCTACCTTATCTTATTCCTTGTGGAGTAAAAGTACATAAATGTTTGGAAAAACTAATTTAACTTACATGTGGACTTCTTTTCCTCATCTTACAGTCAATATACATTTGAGCAAGGGAAAAACTGAGTAGCCCTTAAGCTTAGTAAAGTCAATTTATCCTTACCATTGTGCGTATGACCTTTAGTGCTTTTAACAGAAAAAAGGTATTACATAAACACAAAAACAGCCTGTCTTTATTACTTTTAGATAACTTCTAGAATTATTTATAACTGATATATGAGGTATTTATAAAAGTTGTTATATTGTTAAGATTCTAGATATGTTTCTAAAATGAGTTCAAATAAAATAGGTGATATTTAGAACATGTTACATCTAGTGTAAAACAGTGTTCAGTTGGAGTCACAAAAGAAGTAAACTTTCATTCTAATGAAAGAGGGGGCTGTATGGGCAAACACGATCTTAACACTGATAATGGAAGAAAGAAATCAGGTGCCCTTTGTCAGATAACTTGTATGAGGCATTAAATGCATGTTCCCAGGTAGTTTCGTGATTCATTTACAATGTATGTGTGGATGCGCATACCCATGTGCACACGCTGTAGAGATCCCTTTGAAAATTTCCAGTGTAGCATCTACTCATACAAGATAGAAAGGACTTCTTCAAACATAGCTTAGGCCAACTGAAAAGATCAGATGATTTTTGGAACAGGCTTGGTGGCAGCAGTGACTAGTGACATTATGCTAATGAGGAAGTAAGGTAAGGGTTAGTTAAATGGAAAAAAAATGAGGCCAAAATGTTCTGATATTTCAGAAGGTATTTTCAGGTTTGCAATTCTGTAACCAGATGATTTCCTGTCCTCAAGAAGTATCCATCCATTGAAGTAGAAGAAATAGTCCACTACAAATATTTGTTTTTATGTAAACCTATTTGTGTTCTATTTTCAAAGGAAAACTTCAAAGGTTATATTTTGACCTCACATTAATTTGAATTTTAAAAGTTCCATAGAAATTCATGTTTGAGAGTCTGGCATTTGTTAACCTGTATTATTTAAAGGTTCAGAAAGCTATGTAGTTTCTAATACAGTTTTTTCTGCCTACTGAGAGTTTTCTATCATAAAATAACTTTAAAATATATGTGTTCCACCTAGCTTGGTTGCTCAGTTGGTCAGGGCATTGTCCACAGTTGCAGGTGTTATTCCCAGTCAGGGAAAACACAAGAATCAAATAATAAATGCATAAATAAAGGAAACAACAAATCTATCTTTCTCTCCCTCCTTCCTTCCCCATCCTCTTTTTCTCCCCTCATCCTCTTTCTCTCTAAAAAAATCAGTCAATCATTCATCCAATAAACATATATATTCCAATTGATCTCACTATTATACATATGATTTTAAAGGAAACTCAAACCTATTGGAAACCTTTTAATAAAACCTATTAAAAAGCATTTTCTATTTTGTAGTCAATTGCTAGGGCACAGTGTGATACTATAAAGTAGAGAATGGGAAAGCATAGCTTTTGTTCAATAACTGTAAAATTTCCAGCTATTTAAAGTAACAGTGGAAATAAAATTTAAATTTAACCTACTTAGGTAGGCATTTATTCCTGAATTAGATTAATTAATGATCTTTCTTCCCACGATATGATAAAACATTTTCAATATGGAAATCAATCACACTTACGTAAATAAGGTTATAATGAACTTACAATATAAATCTCTGTAAGTATTCACATTATTGTTAAAAATATTTCCATTTATTATTATTGTTGTTCCCCCAATTACTGCCTATAAAATGCATACCTTTGCAATGTGAATTACATATGCGATAAAATTTAAATTGGCATTCCTTTTCATAACTCACAGATGAAAAACATTTTCAAGAAATTTTCTAAAGATAGTTTAATATCAAGCTCATTTAAATACTTTGCAATATTGAAAATTATATATAAATCATATGTTTCACAAAGGAGCAAATGAGTTTAGCTTGAATGTGTCTAAGTTACCTGCTGTGGCCCTGTTGTCATTGTTTTCTACTCTGCTACTCTGTTCTTAACTCAGTCACAATAAATAAGAGCAAATTTTGAAAGTCATCATTAAGTAGAAACTCTACTTAATACAAAATGCTGTTCCTTAAGCTAGCAAAGCCTTCAAATTTTGCAACAGAACATTATAAGGTTTTGTATTATCTCATATTCATCATTTTTCTTTTCCAGAAACATCACAAAATGTCCGATGAATTACCCATATGCACAGAGTTAACCATGCTTCCTAACGTAAAACCTTGTATTTCGCCTTCTAATATTGACTCTCATAAAAGGAAAGAATAAAAAGCTTTTGTAATTGAGGTTATATATAATGCAAGAAATAGTTACTTTTCATGTTAGCAAATATAATTACATTGACAAGAGGGTTGTTTTCAAGTAATTAATTTTGATTCTGCTGATGTCAATTTGAATTCTAGGGGCTCAATGAATATATAGATGGTATCGCTCAAATGACTGTGGTCTACCACACATGCAGGATGTTGAGGTTTTTGATTTATTCCCACTGGTATGGTGATTTTTTTCAGGTTATCAATCACCTGCTGGTGTTCTTTAACGAATCATTTGAAGCCTATGTCTGAATATGTGTAGTGAACCATGAAGGAAAGGAAGTTAACAATACTTTGGGCCGATTTTCAAATATGAATTTATATAGAGTAGTAAATTCTAAGAGTTGGAGTCACAGTGTCTTTTCTTTACAGCTCCTAGTAATTTATTCTCAATATATGGGGCAATGGTTTCAATTTTTAAAATATATGACATTTAGAAATTTATGTAGGTTCCTAAATCTGTATTAGTGCTAAATATAACAGATTCTCTTTAAATGTTCATTGGATATTGAAGTACTTTATGATTAATATGGACAACATAGAAACATATGCTGGTTATGAATTCCAATTTGCATTTTGCAAAATATAAATTATAATTTATTAAATTATTCTGAATTGTTATAATGTTTTAAAAAGTCTTTTTAGTATTTGTTTGTATTTTTTAAATGTTAGTATACTGATAAGGGTCTCTGAGAATTCAGGTTCAACCAGTCATTGCTATACTTTATTAACAAATTACATGAGGGATGATGTGTGCTATTTCCATAAAATATGAAGTAAAAGTATGTTCTATAACTTTATAGTTATGGGAGATACACTCCTATAAGTTAGATGGAGTTGGAGTTTTTAAAAATAGGATGATGAGGGATCTATGAGACCAGTAAAGAATTAAGGGTAGAGAATACTAGAGTAACTTATAACATTGCATTTTTAAGATCAGAATTTAAACTCATTGTCCTTATGCTAACAGGTGAGGACATAGGGCTGGTGAGGAGATAGGGATGTGGTTTTCAAGGCATAGTAGTTAGAAGTAGACCTTTGACTTGAAAGCATAAAGTGGGAGTTAAAAGGAAAGGTAGTTATTGTTCACGTACCAGAAACCCAAAAGTAAAAAAAACCTTGTCAACATGAATGTAACTGATAACATTTCATAAATACAAATTTAATTTAAAAATATAAAAGTTTGTATAGTTTGATTTGGTAAAAGGGCAGGCTTCTAGGCATGGGGTGTTGACACCTTTCCTTTATGAAGTAGTGCTTCAAGGTTTATATAATTCCAGGAAATCCATATCCATTAGGTTATACATAAAGCAGAAGGTCTTCAATTTAGAAGAAAGATATTTGTGTATTGATACTGAACATAAGCAGCACAGACAGCCAGAAAATCGTTAATACTAAAGTCAATGCCACCTTAGGAGCATTGTGAGATACACAATACTAATAACCAACTCGAAGGGACTTATTCAGACATCTTCAGGAAAGTATGTTTGTAGCCTGGTATCTTTATCAACAGAAAGTTGCAGGTGCAGAGGGAGAATGATTCATATATATATATTTGGTTCCCTGTTACTCCCAGGGGTGTCCAACCCACGGCCTGCAGACTGCATGCAGCCCAGGTTGCCTGTGAATGCGGCCCAACACAAAATCGTAAATTTACTTAAAACATTATGAGGTTTGTAAGTGTGTGTGTGATTATGTGCCACAATGTATTTAATGTGTGGCCCAAGACAACTCTTCTTCCAGTGTGGCCCAGAGATGCCGAAAGGTTGGACACCCCTACTCTAGACCATTGAGAAAAAAACAGATATTTTAGAGCAGATAAACACATTAATGAAAGTGAGATAAAAAACAGAACTTTCAATAGTTTAAAACAAAAATAGTAGGATATAACAATAAGGAGGTAGATAAAATTAGTAACTCAATTTATTGTGAAATTATATGTTTTAGAGTTTTTAAGACAGAAAGTGCCAGAAGATAATAACTTCTACTGAGCTACAACATACTAATTCAGGGAGACTTTGTAAAGTAGAAAATGCCATTTGTGTAAAGGTAAGAATACCATTTATTTCAAACACAATATTATTTTTTAAATTATTTTATTGTTGTTCAAGTACAGTTGTCTGCATTTACCTCCCCACTACTCCCCCTGCACCCAGCCATCCTCACCTTCCTCTCCTGTTTCCACCCCTCATTAGTTTTGTCCATGTGTCTATTTTTTAAAGTTATTTATATTAAAGAGACTTTTTCCTATTTCTTATATATCTGATTATAGGGCATTAGACATACTCATCCGTATTATATATAGTATACATATCCTACTGTGTGCCTATAATATATATATTAGTAAAGAATATTCATATTTACATGTAATATTATAAATGCCTTATAGTGTGTATCTATGTCTGATGCATGTAAAGTAGGTATACTAGTCATATAAAATGAGTTAATTATCAAAATATTTAATACACAGATCTACTTTAAAATCAACACATGGATCTAATGTTTGATATTATTACATACACACATGTATATACACATGCAAAACTATATACAGATATGTGTGTATCTGTATAGATACATATGCAAAATTATGAAACAAATCATAATTCTTTCCACACTAATTTATAAATCCACAAAAAAGACAACACTTTAAAATTTACTAGGTGAATTATTGTTTGGTTGGTTTAGAGTTTCTGTTTAGAGGGATAAAAACATTCTTGAAATAAATAGTGGTGATGGCTGCACAACATTATGAAAGCAATAAGTGTTACTGAGTTGAACCCTTAATTTGGTTAAAATGACCAATTTTTATTTTTATACATATTTTACCAAAATAAAATAAACAAACATGACTCTTGCTTTGACATCATTCTTTGGCTAAATCATGTTAAGGGAATATATAATGGGACATTTTTAAGAAAAAATAAGATTTTGTTTATTTATTTTGAGACAGAAAGAAAGAGAAGGAGAGAAACATCAATGTCCTAGAGAAACATTGATCTCTCGCCTCTCACACGTGCCCACCCAAGGACCTGGCCTACAACCCAGGCATCTGCCCAGACCAGACACTGAATGTGTGACCTCCCTGTCTGCAGGACAACACCCAGTCCACTGAGCCACACTTGTCAGGGCAAAAGGGAAATGTTATCAGTGCCTGTTATCTAAAAGTGAAATCAAGGGAATGATTTAATAATTATAATTTCCTCAAATATGCATGTATCCATAAAATACCTTATAAAGCTTGCTAAGGCATACATACAATAGGTTTTAATATTATTTTTAAATAAATCTTGAAGTGTCAAAATTTAAAAATTAAGTGTTTCTATGCCAATTTTATTCAAATTCAAATTATATTTGAAATTCATTCAAATTATTCAAATTATGTATCTTTTCTACATTAAAAAGCTATAGAAACATAAACTGGTATAGGCACTATGGAAGACAGTATGGAGGCTCCTCAAAAATTAATGACCCAACAAACTCTTTCTGTGTATCTACCTGAAAAATTTGAAAAAAATATTCACAAAGATGTATGCCCCTCTATGTTCATTACAACATTATTTGCAGTGGCCAAGAAAAGGGAACAACTAAAGTGTTCCTAGATAGATGATTGGATAAAAAAATTGATGTATATGTATATATAGGCATATATGTATACTCATGCACACATATATGTTTGTATACAGATACACCCATATATGTGTATGTATGCATATATTTGTATACATATGTATGTTTGTATACATATAAACACACATACCCAATGGAATACTTCTCAACCATAAGACAAGATGTACTGCCACATGTGACAATATGGATGGATCTTGAAAATATTATGCTAAGTGAAATAACAGCAAACATTAAAAACCATATGATATCATTCATGTGGGGTATAAAAGTAGAAGAAACAAGTGAACAAACAAGAAAACAAACAAACAAAACCTCATAGACCAAGACAACAGTGTAGTGGTTATCAGAGGGAATGGGGTGGGTAGTGAAGGATGAAGGGGTCCACTATATGGTGAATAAAGAAGATTCGAGTGGGTGGTGAGCACACAGTGTGATATACAGATAACATATCTTAGAATCCAACCCTAGAAACCTTTACAATTTTATTAACCAGCATCATCTCAATAAATTTAATAAACCTTTTTGAAAAGCTATAGAATATAAAGATTAGAAATATACTCTCTAGGGCATGATGACCTTTACAAAATAATCACTTTATGAGTATTAACCTAAGAAAGGGTAATTTCTTTCATTATAAACCATCAATAAAAATACATTATTTTCTTTGGAATATCAAGCTAAACGCCACAAATAACAGGTTTAAATAGATCCTTATATTGACTCTCTATATACTACTTTGTAAGGAGTACACACTCCTATACTTCTAACTAGTACATACTGTTATACTAGTCATATGTCCAGCATAATAATATGCTTTCCAAATATATAATTATTTATCTTGATCAAAATAGTAGAAAATCGGAGATACTGTTTGATAAGCCAACACCTTTAAAATCAACAGATGAGAAGAGAAGCTTAGAAAGGGATTTAATTATATTTGAAAGTCCGTTTTGAAAGTCCTTGATAAGATCCCTAAAACTTTTATGGAATATTCAGGAATATGACTGTAACAAACATAAATCCAAATGTTTCATTAAACATAGAACTTGGAACTGTAATCTAGCTGACTTCGACCTCTCCCAGTTTGGGAGGGAGGCAGGCTATGGTCCTCCCTGCTTGTAGTAGGTCCATGATTCGTAAAGAGCTACCAGCTCAGTAAATCAACAAAGGAAATATCAAATGTGCATTAAAATTTAAAAAATATTTTGCATTTCAATGAACATTTACCAGAACAAAATATTTTTGTAACATATATTCTATGAATCAAATTATCATTTACAATTTTCCTGTTTGTACTTGCAACACATGAAATTGCCCAGTAGGAAGAGAAAACTGCATATACTGTCCCATTAATCTCTGTTTATTGTTTTATATTTTCAATTCTTTCTGACTTTTATTTAAGTACAACTTTGTTTCCAATTCACAAAGAACACTAATAACATCAATAAGGTGTTCATCAGTGTATTTATATTTTAAGAGTAAGATATAGAGTGGGGATAATGAAGTTATTTTGACTACCTGAAAAAAGAAAGTTTCACTTTGATTGGTATCTTGTGCTCACACAAATCCTAGCACAAGAATTTAAATATGCTTGAAAGAAACTGATGTTGTGTTAGTGGATATTAAATCCTCCCCCCTATCCTGAAGTCTCAGTGGTAATTCTCTCCATCATTAAAAAACAAAACCTTCTCACCCCCTACCTCCCATGTTTATGGGTGGGAATCGCAAAAGCCTTACCATGTTGAAAATAAATCAAAATGCCCTTTGTTCATTTTCAATAAAATTGTTTCAGTCTTTTTATTCACCATCTTAATAGTCATGCTGTTAGTAGATCAGATCCAACTAAGAAAGTTATGCATTTAAATAAGAATCTATTCACTCTTGTAGAAGTCACAGAATAGGCTTGTGTGATATGAATAAAATAAGAATTACTTGTCTGTCAATAAGAGAGCACTTTCTTAGATTATTGGTGGTAAATTAATCATTTTTGTATGCATTTTGATTTAGTTTAATCATGCATATAAATACTAAACATTTTAGATAGTAGAAATAAACAAAATAAATACATAATAAAATAATATACAAATAATAAAATATTTTAATAAAATACAATATAATTATTTTATATAATTTATATGTGTGTCATGACACACATTTATATGTGTGTCAAATATGTAATGGCTATTAAAATATTAATTATATATCATCAAATCTAAAATTTACAAGTAAATATATACTAAATTAATAATTAAAATATAGCTACATTTATTTTTATTTTGCTAACTCCTCTTGTATGCTAACATAGGCCTTAGAGAATAAAATAAGAGTAAATCAAGTTTGGATTCCAAACTATGCTGACAAGACATACAAAACTTAAGCTTTATGAAAAAAATGCATTCTTTCCAAGGGAAAGGAGAATATTGTTAATTTAAATATTTTAATAAAAACTAAATAATATAAAATAATACAAGGACTATTAAAGTTTGTAGGTTTTTTTATTTTGTATTTATCTTTCATAAAAAGTTACATTTTATATCTTATTCATTATATAACTGAGGGCATTCAAATGTTTATCATATAGTAAATTATTGATGCCACTCTCTCTCTCTCTAAAACCAAAATGATGTGGTCATGAGATCTTGCACAAGTAATATACATTATATGCTATGAACATGAGTTTAAAGATAAGGCTACTCAAAATGTAATGTGCAGAGATGGAAAGAGCAAACCCTCCATAATACTTACTATGGCACAGATAATCTTTCAAATTCTTTATAGGTATATAAGCTTAATTAATCATCACTCTAAGCCCACAGTGTTGACACAATTTTTCTGCCAGTTTTACTAGTGAGGAAAGTGAAGCACCTAAGTATGAAGTATTTATATAAGACACATAATTTGCCCGAGGTAACAACTAAAAATGTCAGGGACTGGATATGAATTTACTCAATTCCTGCTCTTTATATCGCCTTTATATGCCCCGTTATATTGCCTTTTCCATGGATTTTTAAATATAGTTTAGAGCCCTGGTCTGTGTACTTTAATTGGCTGGAGCATCCTCAGTAAACTGAAAGGTCATGGGTTGGATCCCTGGTCAGGGAATATGTGTTGATTGTGAATTCAGTCCCCAGTCCAGGCACATGCAAGTGGTGACCAATCGATGTCTCTTTCTCTCTCACATCAGTGTTTCTCAATCTCTCTCTCCCCCCCACTTCCCCTCTCTAAAAAATCAATGTGCATGTACTTAGTTGAAGATTTAAAAAAATATATGAAATCTGTCTGGATAATGTGCAGTACTATTTAACACAATGAGAATAGTTTGCATGACATTGATGCAACCCAGCAGCCAAGAAGAGTGGACTGGAATGTGCATGTGCAAACAATGATGACTTCACTGTAGTAATGTAGTCAGTGTGAGCAGCAGACACCATTGAGTGAGCATGTGCACCTTGTGGCTATTGCAATGACTGAGTGAGTAGAGCCACAGATTTGCATCAAATTTTGTGTGAAGCTTGATCATTCTCCCATGGAAACTACTGGGGTGATTCAGAAGGCTACAGCTATGGGCAACTGATGATTGGCAGCTTCATTACGACAATGGACCTGCTCATGCATCATGTCTCATACAGAGTTATTTTGTGCAAAACATCAATTGATCCAGGTGACTCAGCCTCCATATAGCTCTGATTCTGCATCCCATGACTTCTGTTTTTTTCCAAAAATAAAATCACCTTTGAAGGGAAAGAGATTTCAGACCTTCAGTGAGATTCAGGAAAATAAGATGGGGTAGCTGATAGTGCTTCCAACAAAGTATTTTGCAGAGTGTTTTGAACAGTGAAAAAGATGGTGGGAGAACTGTGTGAAGTTTCAAGGTGCCTATGTTGAAGGCTACTGAGGCGTCATTTCCCTATGTACAATGTTTCTTGTATCTTGTATCTTCTTCAATAAAGGTCTCTATTTTTCATAGTCCATGGCTGAATACTTTCTGGACAGACTAACCTATAATACTACATATTATTTGTTTTATATATGTGAGTGTGTGCACATAAAATGGAGTTCACAGAAAAATTACATTGATAATGGGGGAATAGGTAAAAGTTATTTAATTACTTATTTTGGACAAATGCACTCAGTGTTGGAACTATCCAGTGATAAACAGTGACTGAAGTATAAAAGTAAAAATATATCTAATCATAGTCATCTCAGCAGCTGGGCCACTTCCACTATCAAAACAAAAAATTGCCGTTAGCTCAAAGCCATGAACTTGCATTAGGATTGTCTTTATTTATTTATTTTTAAAATTTTGTTCCTTACCCAAGATAAAGAGGAAGGGAGAGAGTAAGGGAGAGAGACATAGATGTGAGAGAAACATTGATTAGTCACCTTAGTCCGTGCCCAGGCTGGGGTCCTGTGCTGGGATGGGGGATGTACTTGTCCACACCGAGGATTGGATATACCTATGCCCAGATGGGATGAACCCACATCCTCGGTATGTGTCCTGACCAGGAACGCAACCCTTTGGTTACGGGACGATGTTCATACCACTGAGCCATGCCAGTCATGGTGGTATTAAGATTATCTTTGAACATTCTACTCCACATGTAGGGTTTTACAAATTAGCAGAAGATAATTAAATATCCTCTAAAATTATAACCCACCTACACTTAAAAGTCACATGTTAAACCAAAAATAGGAAGACCCCAAATAAAATAAGTAGACAACTTAGTCTTTGTTTATGCTCTAAATCAACTGAATTCCATTAAAAAGTTTGATAACTTGAATGAAAATAAAATCCTATCCCTCCCAAAATTTAGGAGTCAAGGTTGCCAGTAAAGTATGCTTTATTAAGTTATCGCCTAATACATTGCCACTTAGCTAGGTAATTAGGACAGAGCTACTATGAAGAGACTCTGACAAGTCTGCTTTGGAGTGAATTATAGTTTAGAAACAGCATTGTAGATAAACATCATCAAAGATCAACCTAAAAGAGAAGCAGTCATGGGCATATATTTAGGTATCATAAAACTACATGGGTTTGGGGAACAGACAAGTATGGACTTGAATTCCTGCTCCAGTACTTACTCTCTTGCTATGTGACCTAAGGTAAGTTATTTCACCTCTTTGAGCCTACTGTTTCCTTGCCTATAAAACCAGAAAGACCAAATGTCACCTTTGAAAGGTTGTTGTCAGGATTTTGTGTAATAAAATTATATGAAGCATAGAAACTAGTCCAGCATATCATAGGCACTTAACGGGGCTTAGTTCCCTTTATCACTCCCCTTACGTGAAACTACTCCTGATGCTTGTCCTCTAGATGGAACATACTCCAACCAATAGTTATGTTTTCCATTGTGCAATTGGTAAAATATTTCATACCTTAGATATACGGTCAAAGAAGTAAATGACAAATGCTTGTAAAAAAATCATGGCACATGGCTGAGCACATTGGAAGTGTTCAATACCTTCAATCATAAAAAATATACTATTTTTTACTGCTGATTTCCCCTCGACCATGTCTAATGCCTCTTCCTTACACCATATCCTCACTCCTACCGCCATTTATCTAGTTTTACAATTTGTCGTATTTCAATGGAACCTCAAAATATTAGGAAAATGAGAGTTTCACTTCTACCAAAAAATTAAAGGGTTCATTCCTTATTAAACACGTTTCTGCAATAATCAAATTTCCTAGGTCGTTTCTTTCCCTAGGTAATGGAGAAGTTCCCATTTTTTATTTTATTTTCTGCTCAATTATTACAACCAATTTGAAGATAAAATTAAGTACTGAATCCCACTGGCACTTAATGCAACAAAACTTTTTATCACTCAAAAGCATTTTGTTTAATTACTATATTACATCCATATTTTTCAGAGATACTATAGAAATAGATAATGATCCAAATTTAAAAAAATCTTTAATAACATGACTCAATTATTTTACAGAAGTTAAGCCAAGAGTGTTTTATATGGCTTTACACACTACTGTTGAAAAACTCAAATTTTAACATCATTACAAATATATTACCTTTAGTCAATAGATTTCAAAACAAAGAACTTTAGAAGATATTGAAAGATTTTGCCTTTGGGCTGCCGTATACCATGCTGTGGAAAAACCTTTTCAAAGTCATGAAAAGAAGCTATGTAAATAACTAATATATATAAAAAGTCCCCATGACATGAAATGAAGCTAAAAAAAATCGCATTATCTAGACCTTTCAATCTAAGTTGTCATATAATTTAAGGAGACATTAAAGCCTTATTAGAAAACTCATATCAAGGTCTGAAAATTTAATATTTCAAAAACACTTTTATTTCAAAATATAGTTTCCTACTAATAGCAAGTTTTCCAACTATTTTTTTGAAATAAATCCTTAAAATTGCTAAGAATTTTAATAGTTTGCTACTAACATTCACTGAGTGATTTATGAGGACAGAGTCAGATGGAGCTTCTGTTAAATTATTCAGGGGTCAGACTATACCGCTTATTTATTGTCTACAAAATCCAGCATTCTCCCATCATCCCCCCAGAATGGATAGAGGAAAGTCCAGTGCAATATCTAGATAGTGGAGAAGAAATCATTAAAAGAATTGTTAGAGAAAGATATATGCTTCAGAAAAAGTCAAGCTGACTAAGTCATTCTATTGTTTTATTATCATCATAACACTTAACACTCTGACTTTCCCCTTTACTTTCTTTTGTTTTGCCATTTCTTTCAAATGTAAGCTCCATAAGAACACAGAAAATAATACATATGTGGGAAGAGGGTCTATTCTACTCTTCCACAATCTTTAAAAGGTGCTGAATATATTCTGAATTATCTTTAGTTATAGTTCACAGTATTTAGTTTCACTTCTAAGAATTTAACACATCATTTTTTTTTCCTCATGTTCATGTTCTCCTGCTTAAATCTCTCTCTTAGATATGTAAAGATGTTGATAATCCAGGTGTTAAAGGAAAGGACTATTAATAGAGAGTTTTCTATAATAACTAATTCTGCTATGTTAAAAAAAAAAAAGATGAGACCAGTTAAATTTTGACCAGCAAACTTTAAAATTTTTTTTGGCCATTAAGGGGAAACAAACTAATATTTTCAGGACAGTGTGGTATTCTTGCCTCTTGAGGTTCAAGAAATACATACCTAATGGTTATGCCTTCGGGCAAGGTCACAACTAATCAAACTACTAATCCGCTGTCCCATATAATGTGCTGCAAACCACAGACATCTGAAAATAGAATGGCATTAATGGCTTTCTATTGTATATGGTCATTTTGAATACCACAATAGAGAGAATATTATTATCTGCCAGAAACACTTTTCCCCCAAAACAGAAGGGTAAGTGGGTGTGTGTATTTAAAATCTTTGCTTTACAAAAGTGTATCTAAATTCAAGGTTTTATGAGCATGTTTAGAAGATTGGTATATAGGTAAGTAAGTACATAGAATAATAGACAGATAGCCATCTAAAACTAGTATGATACATTTTCAAGGATATAGAGTTTTAAAGTAGATTCTGCTCCTTTTGTCAATTTAAATTATTTTGCAAGCTAAGCATTAAGAATAATAGTCTAATTTGTGCATGGCAATTGATTATTAAACATGAAGGGAATGATTTAACAGGTTAGGTGATTTGCAGAACTTGCTTTTTTCTGTTTTTGTCGCGCACTGGCAAATTGTTGACCTTGGATTGCAATAGACAATGTTCAAGTAACATGAATACATCTTAAGGGAAAGAGTGAGTAATAAACCCTTAGAGCCCTAAGAAAATAAAACCCTGGCTGGTCTTGCTCAGTTGATTGAGCATCGGCCTGTGAACCAAAGGGTCGCTGGTTCGATTCCCAGTCAGGGTACATTCCTGGGTTGTAGGCTACGTCCCCAGGAGGGGGCGTGTAAGAGCCAATCACACAGCGATGATTCTCTTCCTCTCTTTCTCCCCCCTTTTCCCTAAGAATAAAATAAATAATATGTTAAAAAAAGAAACAAAAGAGAGGCTGAGGTAAAGTTATCGATCCTCTTCAATCTGTCTGCACTTTTCTTTCCAACTCTCATATGTACCATATTTTTAAAATACCACATTTTATTTTTATTTTTTTATTTAATCTTTCTTGTATTTTTTCCATTACCATTTAGTCCCCTTATATACCCCTCCTCCCAGCAATCACCATGCTGTTGTCCATGTCCAGGAGTCATTTTTCCAAAAGAAATGATTTCTTCAATATATATATTGCTAAAACGAGATGGAAGGGTAAATTCTTTAGCTTAGGCAGATAGCTTAATACTGGGAAAATGTTTTCATGTAACTATAAGGCTAGAATAAAAGTTCAAACTGCACTACATGTTTCCTCCCCATTTTTTTATAAAGATTTTTGAAGAAGCTCTCTCCTTATAACAGTTTTCAAAACTTTGTATGTCAACATACCAATAAAACCTTACCTAATATATGCAATTTATTTTTCAGTATGTCAGGTTGGTTTGAGGCAAATTGATTTTTATAAAAACAGACATCTCAATAGATTGGTGTAACATTTGAGGTAGTGTATAATTAGATAGAAATATAGACAACCTGCAAACAATTTTTCTGCAATGATTCATTATTTTGTCTTATTCGGATGATAGACAGGAATTCAGTCTTCTGGTATTTTTGTCCCTTTTAAGTGCCTTGTGTGCAACTAATATAACAGATAATTGAATGTAAATATTTTGCATATTTGCTGGCTCTGCAAAATAATAAACTCTCTCAATTAATATTAATTAAATTAATGAAATTATTATAATCCATCTAAAAATAAAACAGTGCCTGGTTCTTAACATTTCTTTTGGAAAGGTAAATTTCCATTAATTTTACAAGTTACTTTTTTTTCTTTTATGAGCACTTTAAATGAATACATGAGCACATTATATTGCTTCAATATTTATAGTCCAGTGGACTTGTCTTTATTTACAGAATAATTTAGTCCTTAAATTCCAATGTATAATTATTAAAATATGCATTATAATGTAGCAATAACTTGTACTTCTAGACTCACGGTGAGGAATGATTACATACTAAGAATGCACCTAAATCAGATAAATGTAGCTCTTCTGTGGGCCCTCTTATGCGAGTCCATTACAACAAATATTTATAATTCAAGATTATTGCAGGGACTGATTAACCTATTGTTCAATCTAAAATATAACCCACAACAGGGTACAAATTGCTAAAGTCACAGAGTTGGAGAGGACAGATCAAAGGTCAGCTCCACACTAGCCAGAATCAGAGTGAGGCTCAGACACACATCTATTTCTATCTCTTGCAGTTAGTCAAGCAAATCTCAGCTTGAAAGGTCTGAATGCCTGAATTCTCTACTTTCTATGAATTCTATACTTACTATGCCAGTTTTAAAGTAACCAAAAAATAATCTGAACGTTTGCCTAACCTACATGTTGCCAAAGGAATGTCTGAAAAAGAAACTTGCACAAAACAAAAAGTGAACCAGACACATAACAGAATCTCTCTGGCCTGCTCTGTGTCAGTTACTCTTCCCTAGGTAATTTTTTTTGCAATAGCAACATCAAGTTGAGAGTTTCGTGGGTGGGTTATTATGAAGTATTTTGGAGAGACACCTGTGAAATCTTTCCTTGAGCTCCATGGATGGTGAATCTGCATTCTAGGAAGATTATTAACACACAGATTTCCTCTGTTGGTCAAGAGGGAGGCTTACATTTAAAGATAAGGCACATGTAGACGAAGTCACTTTTCTGATGCTAATAATTTACAACACCTATGAAGTCCTTAAAATTTGCCAGCACTGTACCCAGTGCTTTACAAGTCCCACTCATGAATCTGTGTAACAACCCTCTAAATGGATATCTCTCCCTCTCTCTCTCTCACACACACACACACACACATTTTAAATGCTATGATGTCACCTTGTAAATTATAACACAAATTGTGATATTTCTCCTTTGAAGGTACTATGCTTCAAACATATAATACGAAGTAAATTATTGAAATATTCATGAGTATTTCAATCACCAAACTATTGTGATAGTAAATCATATATATCAACTTGGCTGGGCCATGCCCCCTAGACATTTGGTCAAATATATTCTGGCCCTGGCTAGTATAGCTCAGTGGACTGAGCACGGGCCTGTGAAGCAAAGGGTTGCCGGTTCGATTCCCAGTCAGGGCACATGCCTATGTTGCAGGCCAGTTCACAGTAAGGGGATGCATGAGAAGCAACCACACATTGATGTTTCTCTCCCACTCTTTCTCCTTCCCATCCCCTCTCTCTAAAAATAAATAAATAAAATATTTAAATATATATATATATTCTGGATATTTCTAGGGAGGTGTTTTTTGGATGAGATTAACATTTAAACTGGTGGACTCCGGGTAAAGGAGATTAGCCTCAATAATGTGGGTGGCCTCCAAAAATAGTTGAAGCCCTTAATAAAACAAAAACACCTTCTGAGCAAGAAGGGACTCTCCCAGCAGATAGCCTTCAGTCTGGAACCACAGCTTTTCCCTGGCTTTCCAGCCTGTCAGCCCACCAAGCCCAAGCAGAACTAGGATTCGCCAAACCTCCACAATCACACATGCCAATTCCTCAAAATGAATCACTCCTATTTTTGCAACCCACTCTTCCCAGAGGAAGCCTGATCTCACAGGATCTCAAGAGATCTATGGAGTGGGCAGGGTTAGGTCTGGGATTAGAAACACTTGCATGCCCTGGGAGCCACAGAACCCCAGTCCCAGATTTACCTGGAAGGAGTCTGGCTCACACCACCCATCAAGCAAACCCATATCCATGGTAATCTGTTTCTCTGGAGAATTCTAACACAGGTAAAGAAGGTGAAATACTAACTTTGCATATCATATGTTATCACTGAATTTTCAATACTGAGGGGATGCAAGGAAGCAATGATGTTTAATGATATATTATAAATAAGGGAACGGTAGCTAGGACAGTTTAGATAAAATGACTGAGGTCCCAAGCTGTGAAGCATTACTGGTCTTACACTCAGGTTTTGTGACTGCTTCTATAGTGATCTTTCTTCCTTGGCCTTCATAAATTATTAAATAACTTAGTCTTGGGTTCTCTGTCACTTTAACAGTAAGGGAAGATCACAAGTAACCTCCCTTCAACATAATTCCTATAGTTTTTATTTGGCAAATAAAGGAGAACTGGAGGCAGAACTAGAAACAAATGGCACTTAACATTTTTATTCCCTCTTTTCCTCTCTGAATTGCAAAATATGAGGTCTGTCCAGAAAGTATCCAGTCACATAATATAAAAAATAGAGACATTTATTGAAGAAGATACCAGATACAAGAAACATTGTACATAGGACAAAAACATTTCAGTCCCCTTCAAAGTAGGCACCTTGGGGCCTCGCACAGTTCTCCCAATTGCCATCGGCTGCTCCATTCTATTTTCCTGAATCTCACTGATGGTCTGAAATCTCTTCCCTTTCAAAAGTGATTTTAGTTTTGGGAAAAAAACAGAAGTTGCAGGGCACCAAATCTTGGCTGGATGGGGGCTAAGTCACCTGGGTGATTTGATGTTTTGCAAAAAAACTCTGCATGAGATGTGATGCATGAGTGGGCACATTGTCGAAATGAAGCTGCCAATCACCAGTTGCCCATAGCTGCAGCCTTCTGAATCATCTGAGTAGTTTCCATGGAGGAATGATTAAGCTTCACACAAAATCTGATGCAGATTCATTGCTTTACTCACTCAGTCATTTTGAATGCAATGACCACACAGTACACATGCTCACTCACCAGTGTCTATTGCCCTTACCAACTAGTAGAGTGAAGTTGTCATTGTTTGTGCATTCTCATTACAGTCCACTCCCCTCGGCTGCCAGGTTACACTGATGTTGCACAAACCATTCTCATCATGTTAATAATTGTTAGACATTTTCTGGACAGACTTTGTGTTTAAAGAAAAATAATATTTCTCAATTAAGTTAAAAATCATTTTTAAACTAAGCTTTAACCAAAAGTATCATTTAGTTAAAATCCAACAATTTTAATCAGTTTGAATGTATGTGCACAAAAATTATGGAAACTAGCACTGTCTCCTCTGCACTAACTACCCTCTCTCCTTATCCTTTCATATTTGGGAATCAACCCTGACAAAATGAGTTACAAAAGGAGGTTAACTTTCAAAACAGAAATTGTTTCTTTCACATTTAATTAAAATTACATAGACACTTTGCCTCCAAGGAACATTTATGTGGTCTAAAATTAGCAAATAAAATAAAATATATTTATTCATAGTTTAAACAATTTGATTGCACACCTAGTCTACTCTACAAGCAAGACAACTCAAAGCCCGATCGATGTGCTGGAAAGGTGAAGGGCCTGGTGGCACAGTGGCAGGTGGACCTCTGTGTCTCAGCGTGCCCTCATGGGGGCCCCTTACTGGGGTATACAGTTATATGAAAAAAAAAAACAGTCTGTATCTACCTTTTAAAGCAATATTTCACCTAGAATGAATAGGAAAATTGGCAGAAAATCAACACAGCTCTTTTTGCTGAATGGCCTCAATTACTTAAAAATATCGTTATCTTTTAAAATATTCCCCATGGTCTGGGGTCAAAATGCTTGATTGGATGCATACTTTTATTTTTTTCTTCCTCTTTCAGCCACATGAGAAAGACAAATGACATTGTAAAACAGCATACATGCTCAGGTTTGAGGAAAAGCAGAGAAGAGAGAGGAAAGGAGGAGGCTTATTTCAGAGCTGGAAAACAGAGAGGCAAATGATATATTACTTATCAGATCCTTGGAAGGAACGGAATCCTAAATTGGTAGGAAGTTAGATACAGAACCTGTTTACTATACACAGTAAACTGTCCCCAAAGCCTGTGATTTGGGGGAATACTCACTGTTACCAATAGAAGTGAGAGTAAAAGGGGGTTAATATGTGTTCAGGATATCAACACAACTGCTTCTTTCCCAATCTCCTCATGTTTAAAGAAAAAAGTGTTCTGCACTTAAAAAAAAATATGTATAGGAAATGGACAGATTACACAGAAAAAAAAAAGTACAAGTGTATTAGAGATATGGGTGCATTACAGAATTCCCTTTCACATTTAATATTAGGCACCAAAACATTTTCATTTTACATTAAAAATTATCAAATAAAATTATAAGTAAATGACAGTATTATTGAGAAGTTTCATGATTAGCTTTATGAGGACACTTCAGGGGTAATATTTTTCTTACATTGAAACCATTTGGTTTTGGGAACATTCTTTTGGAATAAACATCCAGTTATTCCTTTTGAACAAACAAGCAAATAAACAAACAAATATGGTAGTTTATTCTCGGGAAAAGATAAACAAAGGAGTCTCTGAATTCAAAAATAGCATAGAACAGAGTGGAATACCACAAACATGCACATACCATGGGTACTGAAATTGAATTTCTACTTTAAATATTTAGCTGTTCCTCTAATGTGGTCTCCTTTTCCTGTTTTTACTTTTCATTCAATTGTAGGGAGATGAACCAACACAATGAAAAAGACATCAGGAAAGCAAACTAAAGTAACCCATTAATTAGTTTTACTGGCCTAGAAATAATACTCTAAGTGCCTGTCATTTCTTAGGCGCTCTTCCAAAAAGTCAAGCTATTATTAATTCATTTCATCAGCACAACCCAATAAGGCACAGATTATTACTTTTATCATCATCGTCATCATTATAATATTTCAAATAAGAAACCTGGGGTACAGAGAGATTACAGAGTTTGTCCAAGCGATAGGGACTGAGATTTTTACCCAGAATGTTTAGACCCATAGCCTTTATATTTAAGAACTATCCTTTATGCCTGGTAGGGGAGAACACTAGATCTGAAATTAAACCAGAGAAAAAACTGAAAAATGGAAAGACTCTAAAAACTGCTCCAGGGATTATCAACAGACTTAAAAATCTAAAATTATCTCTAGAAGACACATGAAAAGATGTTCAATATCGCTAGCCATCAGAGAAATGCAAATTAAAACCACAATGAGATACCACTTGACACGGGTAAGAATGGCCATCATAAACAAAGCAACAAACAACAAGTGTTGGAGAGGTTGTGGAGAAAAGGGGACCCTAGTTCACTGTTGGTGGGATTGCAGACTGGTACAACCACTATGGAAAACAGTATGGAATTTTCTCAGAAAACTAAAAATGGAACTGCCTTTTGACCCAGCAATTGCACTGCTGGGATTATATCCCAAG